>VNJU01004482.1:0-86270 GCA_008042675.1 Drosophila seguyi
TCCGTCTGTATGAACGCCTAGATCTCAGCAACTACAAGAGCTAGAGCCACCAAATTCGCTATGTAGGTCGGAATGTTTGGCACGCAGATCAAGTTTGTTTCAGATTTTAAAATTTCCCTCCCACTCCCCCGCAAATCAATAAAAAACGTTTTGCAGCCACAAATATTACCATAGATCTTTTTTTTTGTGCATAGGCATGCATATGTAGTACATGTATCAATACCGAAAATCTGGTAAAGATCGGATAAAAAACACAAAAGTTATTTACTTATCAGTTTGTTATCATTTTGGCAGCTAGCAACAGGAGCTTCCCAAAAAACAACAACAAAACTAATGAGCGCAAGAAACTAACTCCCGTGCGCAAGAAAGAGAGGGTTATCTCTGTCTCTGTCTTGCACACGCAAGTGCATGAGATGGTGGTGGTTTTGAAAAGAGCGAGTTTGTTTACATTTCTCTAATAGGCAAAAGTCGCGATCAGCTGATTTTTGTTTATCGTTGTCAAAGCCATGACAAAGAAGAAGCGTAAAAAGGATGAGAGCAAGGAGATGTTTAGATAACTCTTATTTTAGAAATATTTAATCAACTCAAGTCGACTCGTAGGTCTCTTTTTGACCCCTTTGCAATTGCATTGGCCTCCACGTGGTGTTCCCTGGTTACCGATTTTATTTATAATCGGGAGCTAATTCGAGCGGCGATATATTTTGGTACAGGGTATATAACAGTCGTTCACGAACGACTGTAGCTTTCTTACTTGTTTACTAATAAAAATTTCCAATATGGTTTCCTAAAACTCCTTAAAACATACCTTATGTATGATACTAATTTTTTACAATGCTATCATCAAAATATTAATGAATAATACATTTTTGGCAAGTTATTATTATTGTATATTGTAGTTTTCTACTTCAGTTTTAAAAAATTAGTAAAGAATATATGTGAAGTGAATGCTTATTTTTTATTAAATTTAAAGGGGGGTCAACATTGTTTTGAAGTAAAACAGGAAAAAAGTGGCTGCCTAATTTTTTTTCAGGACTTAATGACGGTTATTATATTGTTTTAAGGTTAGTTACGTATTTAAGAACAGATCAAAATCGGACCATATGGACAGGGATCGCAAATAAGAGTTATGAGTAAAATAAAAGTTACTACCAAAAAATTTAGCTAGAAATATGGGAAAATTGAGTATACTTATATTTATTAAAGGAGTTTTCAAAAGCACGATATATTTTTATTACAAATTTTAATTTTTAATTGCGTTTTAACTCTTATTGTTAATTATTAATAAAAAAGTTGTAGAATAATTATTATTTTCATTTTTTATATAAAAGTTGGGTAGTAACTGTTATTTTCAATTTTTAAAATAATAATTATATAATAATATAATGGCTATGTATACAAAAAATACACCATTTTGTAGATAATTGAATTGTGCATCGACTGAATTAAACAAGATTATTAAAAGTTACCATTGCATAATGTTATTTACGCATTTACACGTGAAAAAAGGCCTAAAATCGTTTACTTTTATATAAAGTGACACAAAATTTTAAAATTTAAACTTGTAACCACCAAACTAAATCAAGCGATGCAGAAATGCCTTCTGAATAAGAAAATAATAATCTTTTTTGATTCAAATGAAAAGTACGGACTGAATCCTTTACGCCGTTTGGACTTGTCAGCGGCGAGATGCGATATTAAATATTTTTTATTAAATATAAGTTTAAATATACTCCAAATATCATTAAATTATCTGGTTGTTTCATGTAAAAAAAAAAAAAATCTGAAAAACCAGCGCTTTTACAAGCCACTGATGGAACGACCCCTTTACATTTTTCCGTTTCCAGCAGACTGGCCAGAAACTTAATTTGATTGTTAAAAATTTATCGGAATAGAATTCAATGATTTACCAACGATTCCAGATTCGCCCAGTTGCGACCGATTTGCTCCGCTTTCCTTTTCACTCGCTGCTTGAGTGACCTTTGCTGCCGCTGCTCTGCTCGGCGGCTGTTCATCTGAGTACGCCCACCGAGTGCGTTCACTCTTCCAATTTTACATGCGCCCACCACCCCCATTCGGTTGCTCTGCCTCGGTCGACATCGCAGTTTCTGCTACCGGCGAACGGCAGCGACGAAGTCGGCGTCGGCGTCGGCTTTCTTTGGCCGCTCTCATTTTTTTTTTTGGCTCGGGTGGCCGCTCGCTTCCGACTCGCCGCTCAGTCTGAAAAGTTCATGTGGCGCGTCGAGAACGTTGCGATTGCTGTTCCCGAGTCCCGAGACCGACCCACTGACTTGTGCTCACGCAAACGGCACGCTCCAAGGGAATTCCGCCAGAGCATCTGAATCGGAATCTAAATCCGCATCTGCATCTGCAGCAGCTGCACCTGTTCCTCAGCACAGGTGGATCGGAACATCGCTCAGGTAACAGCCAGTGGCACTTGCGGTGGCCACAGCAACAAAGGCCAGCAGCTTGATTAGCTTTTTATCACCGCATATCACACATATCCGAGAGATGATCCGAAGTTACAAGGGGCGGAATGACCGCAAACGTGCAAACAAAAAGAAAATAAGTGATAGGACATATTTGTTCAATAATAATAATAGTTTTACAAATGGTGTTGAGACGTGAAATACTTATCTGTAACAATTTTGGAAAGTTTTCAAATGTTTGTTCTATTAAAACTTTTAAACACAACTGGACATTTATATTTTTATTATTCCCTTAAATTGTTTGTGAAAATATTTTTTAAAATTGAAAAGAATCAACACATTTTAAAGTGGTTTTCTGCTTATTACAAACAAAAACCACTACGAATCGAAATTCTAGAGAACGTTCTCTTTAACTCTTGTATACAAAACATAGTATTTTCTGCTTGCTGTGTGATTTGTGCTCTTCTTTTTCGTTATTTTATTTTTTTTGCGTTTTGTGTTATTTCCTTCTTGTTGGTTATTGTTTTCTTAGCTGCGCTAAATCTTTTGGGTTTTACGTGTGTCTTTTGTTCGGGCAATTGCAAGTGAAATGTGCGAGTTGCAATTGATAAACGAGCGTTCATAAACGAATAAAGAGCTATCTGGGTGTCAGCCTTATCGCGCCACAATATCGCATTAAAACTAATTCAATTACAAACTGCGAGGGTGCATGGAAATGGGCATGCAAATTAGGAGGACAAGAGCGGCAGCCACCGAAGCGGTAGCGTGTATAGGTACATGTGTATGTATATATGCAGATAAAAGCGAAGGGGAAGCTCACCGACAGACACACTTTGTAATTGGAGCAATGTTTTGCCGAGGGGCGGGGTGCTGGCTGCCAAGTTGGAACTTAGTTTTCCGTTGATGATAATGTCATAATTGACAGCCTGCGTGGACGGGTTTGATTCAATTTCCACTGGAAATTGAGTTGCAAATGAGTTTTGCCAGCGAGTGACGAAATTGTCACTCAATGTTTGATAAAAAGGGAGATAAGGACTTGACGTAATTCCAATTAACACCATTTAATAATCGGTTTGAGCTACAGGAGGGAAAGGAAAACAAAAACTCAGTTAAACAAATTGCAATTATATTAAAATGAGTACTGAAAAGCAGCCGAAAAATGGGCGAACTCAACACAGCGTATACCTAATCTTCTAAAAAATGGGTATGCTATTTTATTTAAAACAATTGCAAAAACATTTATATAAATATTGGGAGCACACTAGGCGTATACGTAATATACATAAAATCCCATCCGGAATGATTTAAAATACAATACAAATTTGTTCTGTCAGCATTTAAAACCGTTTAATAGGGCCCCAACACGATTTCAATTAAAAAGAGTTAACAATGCCATCATGAATAGGGAAACGAGCATTATGGGCCAATCGTGCGTATGCGTTACGTGTGTGCTCTGTGCGCCATAAGTTGCGGGCGTAAAAGTGTTTAAGCCATACATACATTTAATGCCGCCCCGGACAGGCCTCATTTCCACCTTTTGGGCCATATTTCCTCGGTGTGCGAGCATCGCATTGTGTTTAGGTTTAATGGAAAAAGTGTGTCCGCACATCAAATGGGTTATTATCCGTTTTGCCACACTGGAAATGGCCATTTAAATTTATAGTCGCCAGGGCTGCCATATGGCGTGCAGCACGACGTTTTCCGAGGCCCAGGATGAAATGTCTTAAAGCATGGTGGCGATGGCAATGCATACGTAAACGTTATATATATGTAAACCATATTGAGTGCTAACTGCTTTTATTTAGTTTTATATTATTTACTCCCCGCTACGGCTTTGTTGGCGCACGACTTACCGCAGCGAAATTGTAAAAGATAGATAGTGAGTGCCTGAGATAAAACCGGTGATTACACTGGCTTCTTTTTCCAACTTTGGCAGCAGTTTCGTAAACATCTCTGTGGATGCCATCAAAATATTTACTCAAGATTCATGTTTTGGTCGCGGAATAGTTTTTGGAAAATGCCGAGAGAAATTCCACTTGAACCCAAGTTATTGAACCATATTTTATGGCAACTGTCAGTGCTGTCAATGCACTTTTCTGCACCATCATTTATCGCAGTTGCCCCCGAGCTTGAGTAATTTATAATACGATCTCTGAGTGAAATGCTGTGACTCAGCAGCAGCACATTTTTCTCTCCTCTCGTTCGCCAGCACATTATCATTTATTGCATATTTAATAGCTAGACAACGTCCGGATACCGCACTTCCATTTCAATGTCAGCGTGAACGACGAAAGGACTTGCGGAGGCGCGAACCAAGTTGACATATTCACATCTGCCGCTGGGCAGGAGATAAGAAGTCAGTCAACTGCGAACCCGCCAGCTGTCAGCCCCGCAGCACACCGCCAGTCCCAGTCTCTGTGCGTTCCCTGTGGCTATTATCGGGCGGGAGAAGGCAAATCAAGTCAAGTGCAAGGTGCAGGCAGGGATTATGCCGTTTGGACAGCTCACTCTTTTGGTGGTCGGGTCAGCAAAATTTGGAGGCATTTAAGAATGACACTATTCTGATCATTGTGAAAAATAAATGGATATGCCAGAAATTTATTCATTTTTAATTGTAAATTTCACAAATTTAGGATATATTATATAATTAAAAATGTATAAACATATTTTTTTTATTATCAAGGAACAAGGAAATTGGGAATTCTAAAACAGAACAGAATATTACTTGTTAAGAGATTTTTATACCCTGTACCGTAGGTACATAGGTATATTAATTTTGTGCAAATGTATGTAACAGGCAGAAGGAAGCATTTCCGACCCCATAAAGTATATATATTCTTGATCAGTATCAACAGCCAAGTCGATATAGCCATGTCTGTCTGTCCGTCTGTCCGTCTGTATGAACGCCTAGATCTCAGCAACTACAAGAGCTAGAGCCACCAAATTCGCTATGTAGGTCGGAATGTTTTGCACGCAGATCAAGTTTGTTTCAGATTTTAAAATTTCCCTCCCACTCCCCCGCAAATCAATAAAAAACGTTTGGCAGCCACAAATATTACCCTAGATCTTTTTTTTTGTGCATAGGCATGCATATGTAGTACATGTATCAATACCGAAAATCTGGTAAAGATCGGATAAAAAACACAAAAGTTATTTACTTATCAGTTAAACTAATGAACGCAAGAAACTAACTCCCGTGCGCAAGAAAGAGAGGGTTATCTCTGTCTCTGTCTTGCACACGCAAGTGCATAAGATGGTGGTGGTTTTGAAAAGAGCGAGTTTGTTTACATTTTTCTAATAGGCAAAAGTCGCGATCAGCTGATTTTTGTTTATCGTTGTCAAAGCCATGACAAAGAAGAAGCGTAAAAAGGATGAGAGCAACCAAATGGCTAGAAAGGTACAGAGATAGAACTGAACCAATGGATAGAAGGAGATAGCATGGCATGCTGTATTTTTTTACAGGGTATATAACAGTCGTTCACGAACGACTGTAGCTTTCTTACTTGTTTTACCTGCTCTGGGTCATAAGGGAAGTAAAAACAGCGAATAAAATGGATCGATTTTCTTTAAATATATCTAGGTTTGGTTAAAAACTATTATTTATTGCTTTATTAAATGGTAAACATATTAAATATTTAGTCAAATTAATGAATTTCATAATTTGTTTATTATATTTTGACGCGTTTTTATTAATTAATTAAATAAATTTTATCTTTTTTATTTTGTTGCCTTTCTTTTATATTTTATCATTTATATCAAGCGAAATAATGTGAACTTTTGAATTTAATTTTTGTGATCTTCGCGGTTATTTGGGTGTTTAGTTACCTTGGGATTTGATTGGCTTGACTTAATTTACATATATTAAGGCTATACTGTACGCCAGATTATTATTATATTATATTATATTTACAGAAAGTTCGATTTCAAAACGGTGTTATCATAACCTATTTTTCCTAAGACCTCTTTGAATTGTATTATGTTTATTGACAAAAAAAGTCTTGCGGGTATTATAATTTTAGTCATATGCTTGCAACGCAGTGAAGGAGACATTTCCGACCGTATAAAGTATATACATATATTCTTGAGATCAACAGCCGAGTCGATCTAGACATGTCTGTCCGTTTCTACGCAAACAAAATTTTGCAGATAGTTTTCTTTGTGCTCTACCTACTATATAAAGCGGAACGGGCTGGATAGGACCACTATATTATATAGCTGCCATGGTAATTTTTTAGAAAAAAATGATAACTTAGTCAACTAGCCAATCAACATATTGTCTAGAATTTCGGTTGTATAGCTGCTATAGGAACGTTCATGAAATGAGTTGAAAATTTGTATTTAGCTGTTTTTCAATAAATTTTTAACTGCCAAGAGATTCAGCCATTTTATTTTATTTCAGAATTTCGGTTTTAGTTTTTTGCAAATCGGATGATTATATCATATAACTGTCATAGAAACGATCGTTAAATGTAGAGGAAATTTAACTGTAAAACTGTAAATGTGGTATGACAAGTAAACGTTAAACCCGAATTTCTTCTTGTATAAATGTTGTGTTAATTAAAATTTGACTAATTCATAATGAACCAACTGTAAGCTGCAAGGGTGATGCAAGGGCATCATATTTTCTTTGAAATATATTTTGAGTTCTGTACAGCATCTTTACATCCTGGCAACCCAATGTTATTCAGTTTTTTAATGCTCCGATTCGTTGACTCCCTACTCTGTTGCATTCCACTCACTTTCTGATCGCCCATTTGTCACCCGACTGCCTACGGTGAGTAATTAGTGCCCCATCGGAACAAAATTGAACAATTTGAGTAGAGGAGATCCCAGTGCGCCAGGACTGCATTGGTTTCCACTTTGCCAGGCGGCGTTAGCGTTATTTATGAATGGAAATTAATGTACCGTTGGCATGCACAACAACACTTTGGGCCCTGAGCGAGGACAGGGCCAATGCCAGCCGGCGGCACTTCACTTTGTTTGGCTAAATGCGGCGCTGTCGTCCATTTTGGGTACCATTATTACGACCATTTCCGTTCCGAGATTTCCGGTGATTATTTCCATGCTGGCTCCCATTTCCATGGAAAGCGAAAGGAAACAGCCGACCGGGCCGAACGGACCAAGACTAAACGGCGAGCGGTGGACATTGGGCGACGGCGACGGAGTCTTGATTGAATTAAACCCAAATGATCCTGGCAGGCAATGCATAATGACACGCAGCTTAATTATGGCCCGAGCGGCACAGCACAGCACAGTACAGCACAGCACAGCACAGCGTGTGGCCGGGACACCTGCCCCACTTACCCTAATTGGAATTGATTGCGATGCGAGACGGGGCACTGTACCCCGGAGATACAAATACGATATGCCCGGGTATCGTAGGCGCTTGAGAGTCAAAATTCGAAATGACAGCCCTGTGGCAAGCAATCAAAGGGAATGGGAATGCAGTTGTTATTGCCGCTGATATTCCGTATCGATTAAAGTTGCGACACAGTGCCAAAATACAATTTTGCGCCGTAGGTCTGGGGCCCACACTCTCTCCTTCTGTTTTTATCGTTTTCTGAAATATTAAAGTCATGTCAAACAATGCGCCAAAGGCGGCTCAATACACGGTTCAGTTGGGTTCGGCTGATGTGGGGTCTATCTGTCTATGTACAAGGGAAGGGGTGGGATGGCACACGAACATATATGACAGCGGCCAGAATGAGATACTCGATGGCAGAAGCTAATGCAAAAGCCGCACCGAGAAGCCAACTGGCGGAAGTACTAGTAGAAAACAAATAAAACGGCAAAAAAGAAATACAAGAGCAGGAAGGCAGACAAATTAAATTCTGTCAATGCGAACATCCTATACACTTGTTGAAGAAACTGAATTGCTCAATTAAAATCGAATTTCTGTTCAAATATACAATTATATATCTATCTTCAAGAGGGCGAATGTTTTAGTTTTCTATTATTTAATATATTTTTGTGTATACTTTCGTTATTTAAACAATAAGTCTAAGATGTTGATGATTTTTGTAATTGAAAAGATATTTGTGATTAAAGTAAATGAATAACAAAATTAAGTAGTTTGATATATATTCATAACTAAATAAAATAAATGCTTCTGGTAGTGTTTTTAAATTTGTTTTTGCAATTTGGTTTAGTTTTTGTAATAACTTTTAAATACATATTTTTCCTGTGTCACTAACATTTGGACACCTAGTTTACTTCAAGGCCATGGTGTTGACTTTACACCTGTTTACTTGGGGACCAGGCAAGGTCACCTAGAGGTTAGAATATATTTGAATATTCATTTGCGAACAAAAGACAACACTTGGATATTAATCTCAAACTTAAATCTCCAATCGCCGGGTCAGGCAACATGTTTAGTGTGCGCAGAAAAACGATGAAGGAGGCAAATGAAAATAAGAACAAAAATTGTAACAAGTTGAACGTGCTGCTGAGCTGGGCATTACTAGGTTTTTGACTTGCCATAAAACCAACACAAAAACAGAAACCGAAACTGAAACAGAAGCCACATCAGAGTAGCAGAGTAACAGACAGTTGAGTTGTCCATTCCGCTGAGCGGAATGATGGCCAAGAAAATCCCTCCTAAGCTCGAGTGAGCAGACCAGGGCTTAAGTTGCTCACCGGCCTTTAAAATATTATTTGGCCAAAAATCATAGACGCGGTAGAAGAGACACAGCCTGGAACTGTTCACGTAACTCGATTCAGTTCAAGTTGAACATTTTTTGGCAGGTCTTTTTGGGTCTTGATTAGGTTCGCCCGGCTTGAGCTCCAGTTGCTCTTGTAATTGGCCTGTTGCGGGTCTGTGGCTAATAGCATTTGGCCGGTAATTGGCCGGCGATGGGTTGGGAAATTAATGCGATTCTCTTGCACCGAACGGACGTTGCCATGGCCCTTAATAATTATCATGGGATTCCATCCACCGCTCCGACAGTGTCCAAAATGAAAAAAAAAGAATTGAAGCAATTAGGTTTGTTCACATCATTTTCTGATTTGACAAAACACAAAATATCGGAGACAATTTTCGGGGAAGTTACGAAAGAGGTGAAACTCGGCAAAGAAACTCTTTTGATTTGTTTCCCCCTTCCGCTTGTCACCATTTTGGTGTTATAAAGTTACTTACTAATGAACCAATAAGGGAAGCTGTAAACCAAGAAACAAATGCCGGCAAACCGGGTCTACTTTGAAGTTTTTAGTTTAATAAATGCTAGTCGTTGCAGGAAAAATATTCAGAACTAGAAAACATTCACGATACTCTCTATTGTAAATGTAAATTAAAATCAATCTATGCTTTTACGAAAAATTAATAAAAATAAAGTTCAAGGGATTCCGATTAAAGTATATATTTTTTGTCAGATACATTTTATACAACTACGAGGACTAAGCTCTGAATTTAATCCGTTTTCCAAAACTTGGACAGAACCTTTTTAGGGTTGTGTATTTTTGGGAAACACAATTGTGCAAAATTGAATTTTTTTTAACTTAATTATACTCGATACTTAAAAAGCAAAAGAGCAGGAATCAGGCATTTGCGACTCGATAAGTATATCTTGACCATGAATTGAATGGAGTTGACTTCCAAATGTCTCTCACTTGACTGTTTTCTTATCTCTTTTGTTGTTAACAAGAACTAACCCAACAATTTAGTTTTCTTTGCTTGGTGCTTTCACCAAACTTAACTTTTTTCTGATTTCTCAAATAATATTAGTAATTTGATATGACAATCCAGGGTCGCAAATCCAACCATCGTTGTACCTGTTACTCTCCCACCGACCTTGAACTCTGTGGGGTAAACAAATTTGTTATCAGTTTACTTGGCATTTTTGTAGCTCCCTCGACTTTTATTTTTCATTCGAATCCATTCTATTCAAGTCTATTCATTTGTTCACCAGAGATACGTACCTACATCTTGTATTGTGTATATACGAGTTTGTATACAAGTTGGTATTATTGTGCGCTCCCATGGAGAATCCATTTACATTCCTTCGCCGAGCAATCAATTTTCTGTGCTTTTCCGTCCCTCATTTACCTATTCAATCAGGGAGTCGACCTCAGTCACAAGACATCCCCTGAGTTACTACATACTCTCCTTCCTTTTCCGAAAACATTTCAACACTTAAAGCCGATTGAGACCCTTCCCTTTCAGGAGAGGGTAACCCTCTTCGGGGCCCGAAAAGTAAACTTTTTCAAAAATTCATTTTTCCCAGCATTTGCAGTATTTACCCGGGTGCAGTCCACCCCGCTTTGCTGTTTGCACTTCTCTTTTGCCTTCTTTGCATTTTCCGCTTTCCACGGAAAGCATTTTCTTCTTGTTGCTCTTCCCTCAATCACTCTTTCTCTATCCCACACACCGAACACCGAACGCCGTCTGCTTGCTATTTTATTTGCCGATTTAATCGCGTCTTGAAGCTTCCTTCCTGTGACTGTTTCTCGGGGGGATCGGGGATCGGGGGCTGGGGACCGGGGGCTGGGACAGTGGCATTTTGTGAGGCGTAGTTGCCGACACGCGCACACAGACTCATAATCAAATGTAATGTAATGTGCTGTGAGGCAATCTATAACCACCGGCCATGCAACAGCTTGCCCCCGGTAGAAAGGGGGAAAAAAGGGGAAAGAGCGAAAGATGAGAAAATGATTACGAAACTCGAGTGGCGAAAAAGCGAGCAAACGAGCGACCTGAAGATGCCAACGCTGTATTAGAGTTTTGAGAACATTATACGCTTGTTATCGTCGTGTCTAATCCAACGATATTGGCCGGGGATTCTGGGAATTTCGATTCAATTCCGATACGAGAGGGTAATAAAAGAGATATCTAATGCTCCCAATGGAACTGAGAACGGGGACCTGGGAGCTGAGCGTAAAGTTAAGTAAAAACTTGAGCGGACAATTTATGACACTTCTCTGGAAATGTTGCCTTTTAATAAATTGAGACACAGTAAGAAACTGTAGAAAGATCGTTAGCTGAAGCTTAAATTATATAAATCTTTACTTTGACAGGAGGATATTGTAAAAGAATGTAATACATATATTTGTTGCCCTAATTTTTATTTAAGAACTTATATAAAGTGATTTAAGAAGCAACATAATATAAAATTAAATGTATTATAAGAAATATACAAATTAGTATATAAAATTAATAGAAATAAGTATTAGTCTTTAGACTTTAGAAGGTACAGGTTCTAGTTTATATTTAATCATTAGATAATCAATTTTAAGAATAAGTCAGGTAGTCATGCGTAATAAGTAGGTATTCCAAAGGCAAATATCATTTTTCCAAATAAGATTCAGCTAACATTTTCGCATTGAAGAGATAAATGACGTAATAAATGCAGAATTAGTTACAGAACTTGTTTGGTTTATTTCCGTTCACCTAACAAAATGCGGTAATAGATTGTCCAACAAAGAAAGTTTGGCTCTCTCACGTTTGTTTTATCGTCTGCGTTCATATAATTATCCCTTGGAAGTCTAGGGGGTTTACCTTGAGGCAAAGGCAACGTATTAATTCAATTAAACGGATCAATAGATCAGAGAACTGCAAAAGCAATCCAACTATTTTTGTGTGGTTAGCAAAGCCATAAAGCCGCAGTGAGCACATCTTAATCTTGCTGAAAATTAAGCTAACCCGACGACTGGTCAATGCCTCGGTGCGACAGACCGAGCACAAGTCTTTGACTTGTTCCTGCCCCTGTAGCCCGCTTTTGTTTATTTATTCTCACTTTTCACGTTTTCCACTTTCCCCATCTGTTTGCCTGCCACAACTGTGACATAGACGTACGTACACACACGTTGAGTATGTATGGCCTGGACTGTGACGGTGTTTGCTCAATAAGTCAGCCGTGGGGGGCGTCGACGGGGCGTATGCTTGATGTGCCAGTTGAAATAGATGTGCACGTCGATGTGTGGATACACGAGTATGGATGTCGATGGCAGGCAAACGTTCCTACTGGGCCACGCGAATCGTCAACGAGGCGGCAGAATGTGTCAAACAGTAATAATCAGCTTCAAGGCGAAGCCAGTTGACAATGCTCGCACATCCTCGCTAACAGGCGGGCAAACAGCCCACATTACATCCAACACTCGGCACGAAATAAAGGGAACAGCTCAAAAAGCCCATAATACTTTCTTACGTATTCGCACTGTGTCTCCTTATCCCCTTACACTTGGAATAAAAATTCCATTACAGAAAACGTACTCTGTACTGACTTGTCAACTTGTGTTTTCTATTTAAATTCTGCTTTTGAATTTCGCCCAAACAAATGATTTGAGTGTATTGTCACATCATTTTCGCTGTTCGTCGACGGACTGGCAAAAGTATTTCGGCACCACGCTGCGTATGCGTTACATTCTCTCAGCTTCCACTGCCTTCGGCTGTCGCCATTAAACGCACATTATACATAAACTTTTCGATGCATCGCACTTTCCGCCTGCTGACAAGGGTTAAGGGTTCGACGTTAAGCCCCAAGGAGATGGCCTCGGGGCCAGCCTCAGTATTCACATCAGCATCCACGTCAGACCAGACCGGAGCAGACCCGTTGTCGCAATGTCTTATCAGGCGAATTGAGCTCATATTCGCACGCAACAAATAAGTTTGTGAAAACGTAGGCAAATGTGGAAAGCTAATCGCAGCGGAAAATACTCTAGAAAAAATTAATTATTTAAATTTTCCGAACTTCCACAGGAATAGGGTATGCATTTCCCTAATAATACTTCTTTATTTTCGGCCCAAATTACCTGTGCAAATATTTCTTTCTTCACCTTGTTAATTGTCTGACTAATACCTTATACACGTGCGTACAAATTATGTATTCTGTCGCTTACACTCCGTCACTTAATCAGTCACAGGTGAGACTTGATTCGACGTGCAAACAAATTGACAGAATCATGCATCTATAAATAGGGATGTCTGGACAAATATAAGAACAGAAAAAACCCGTCTTTGGGAGATTGATTGAATTTTCGGTTCGGACGAAGGAAGGACAAAAGTGTGCTCTTCGGCAGGATACTAGAAACGTGGATAAATACAAAAAGAGCCCTGCCAAGCCTTTCAGACAGCTCTCAGAGGCTGTAGGACCCCTTGATTAGGGTGTAGGAGCTGCAAATATTTATTTAGATGTATATTTACGTATGTAGAGCCGGAGCAATGTGTAGAGGAAAGTGGGACCTCTGAAATAGAGGTACTCAGAGTCGACGATGTCGCGCATTTGACTGCACCTAATGAAGCCTGCCCGAGTCATACCGCGCCGCACCGACTAAATTGACTTTATTGTTGTGCAAATAGGCGCGCTCTCCTAGTCTGTCGCACTTCTCGTTAAGTACGTATTATAATAATTTATTTACATACTCGAGAGGAGCGGAGAGGAGCCGGCAGGAGGACGGCGGGGGCCTGGGCAAACACCCATTGCCAATGCGTGCGTCTGCTTATTGTACTTAAATGTTATAAATAAATAAAACATGGGCTGTGCAGTCCGCAAACGCGCTATAAATATTTCATGGGCTGCCTCAACGCACACAAGGCGCTGTGTCATTTAAATAAATAATTTTCAATAAGCCTTAATTAAATTAAGTGTAAATTGAATTAAATGTTTGCTTACAGTTGCCATCGCTGCAGCTGCAAAGTCCGCGACACGCAAACGAAACAAAGTTATTTGCCTTTCAATGTTATTTCCCCTCATCAGAAACGATTTTAAATTTACCGTGCAGCGGTTCATGAAAAATAAATTGCTTGTTTTCGGGTTGATGCAATTTCAAATATAAATATTTGTTTAAGAATCACAGGAGTTAAATGGAAAAGTTTAATAAAGCTCAAATACCCTTGTTGGTCAATCATGACAGATTGGTTACACGTATATTTGTGTATCCTTAGCAGACGAAATCAAATATAATTGCCTGAACAAATCATACAATTCTTAGTTTTAAATTAAATAATAAAATATGGATTTCAGGGAATCCCACAATACGTTATTGAAGAGTATAAAGGTGTGAAACATATCCAAGTATACAGGCCAATATTTATTTTGAAAAAAAAAATAATGTTGACTGGCTGATAAAATATTTCTATCATTTTGCAGATAATTCGTAAAAGCTTATATTAATTTAGTGGAGTGCGGGATAAGTCATATTTTCTTTTCTTTTTTTATTTAAGTTACCTAAAGCAGATAATACATACAAGACTTGCGTGTTTCTAAAAATAATTTCTAGGCTAATTTAGCCTGAAAGGTAAAAATTTTTACCATGTTATGTTAATTCTCTGCAATCTGATTGTCGCTTCTTTGACGTATTTTTCGACATCGCATAACAGATAAGTTGCTTTTGCATATATGTGGCTTATCTAACAATAATAAATTATATGGTTACCCGCTTTATGAATGAACCTTTTTGGCTAAAAATAAATAAACATTGTGGTCCCGTGGGGAGCTTACTCAGGCAATGAGTGTCGCTGATTGCGCTGGAAATCGTCAATAAAAATAACAATTCTGATTCCGTTTATTCGTAGGCGATGGAATATTCTGTAATAAAGGCTTCTGTGGGTTAATTTATGCGGAAGCGAGAATATGTGTGCAATTTCATAAAATTAAGCTCTATTATGAAGAGAAAATAAATGATAAGCTGTAGAGACTGGGTCTTATATTTCCCAAACACCCCGACAGTATAATGTATTTGCTGCTCTTTGTCCTTACACATGATTAATTTTGTGTAAACCAGCCACCAATTTGAAATGTTTGATTAAACGGCAAAGCATAAATTTCGCTTTATGGGGATTCGTGACGTGGGGAAAAGGTTTCGGTCGGTCATTAATCTTCAGCATTTTAGCAACATTTTCACGCATTTGCACCCAGACATCAGACCCACATCAGACCCATAATCCAGGCGCTTGTTTTCCACCTCGAATTCGCAGGATTTACCAATAACAATACCGATACCCCCTTTGCCTTGGGAAGCTTGGTGGAAACAACAGTTTCGGCAGAGCTGTCAGCGCGTTTAATTAATATTAATTTGCATTCCATGGCACTGAAGCTGAAGCTGAAACTGAAACTGACACGGCGACGATGTGTGCTTCCCAGAGGAGAGAGGGATGAGATAGCGCCACTGACCCATCGAATTTATTCGCGAGTTGTCCAGTTGGGACAACAAAGTGATCAATGGACCCAATCAATGACAGTGTCACGTCAGCGCAGCGTGTAGCTGGGCCTCAAGTTGATGACTTAAGCTCGGAATAGTGAAATTCTCCCGCCCAGGTGTAGGGTATTTTCTGGGTCTGTTAATGCTGGTTATAAATAAGATGAAAAGGGTTATATACCGAAGTATAGAAGGGGATCATTGCAGGTGATTATATTTATCTCTCTTACCCGAAAAACATATTAAGATTATTAGTAACAAATAATGGGTAACCTGTAGCCCAGCACCCGTGCACGATTTTTGATTGCTTTTAATAGCGCTTAGCTGCTGTGTTTGTGTTTTTGGAGTCTTTTGTGTGTGGGGGTGTGCGCCTTTTAATCGCCTCAATAGATTTGACATTCAGTTAGCAGAAACGCCAGAGCGACCCAGCAACAATAAAAGTCACTTTATTTCTCTCACTGTCTGGGGAATGGATTGGGGAATGGCGATGGGAGAGGCTATGGGGATAACGGGCACTTGATGGCGCTTAGCGATGCGTGGCTCATAATTTAACTTTTCAGCGGAAATTCCCACAAGGTGTTCCCGAAACCCTGCCCCATCTCGTCCACCGCCCGAATTGTCGACTGCGGGTGTGAGACAACCGCACAAATTACAAACACAAGGCCGACACGAAGACAGCTCCAAAAAAATAAAACCAAGCAAAGCAATTTAAAAATTTACGACATTCCACACTCATTACACCTTACGGGTTTTCTCGTTTTTCCCTATACTTTTTTCTCGGTTCGGTTTCGGTTTCGGTTTCGGTTTCGGTTTGGCTTTGGCCATCGGTGGTCCGCTGGCGCCACGCCCCCTGCGTCCAGGTGCGCCCATGCGAATTTTCGCATACAACTTCCGCGCTCAACTTTTGGGTTTTTGTATGCAAATTTTCATTTCTGGTTGTGAGACTCTTTTTTCTTCCCTTCCTTCATTTGCTTTGGCTTGTTTTTGTGCTGGGAAATTGTTCGCTGTTGTCGTCGTTTATTCTTGAGTTGAGTTGACTTGGGCTTGGCTAAGAGCGGTCCGAAAAGAAAAAATATAGAAGTAAGTTGACGGTGTCGACTTGGTGATGCCCAGTAGCTACGAGAGGGGTTTTTTCCACGGTTGTTAGGATATTTGTTAGCTAGAGAAAGCAATTTTACAGGACTGACCAAAAGCCTGCTTAAAGAAGATGAGAATCCTTAAGAAAGCATGTTTCTGGGGAGATAGCAATCTACTTTAACAGCACCTAACCATTCCTTTTGTTTCAAAAGTATGTCAACTGAACTGAAACCTGGTCCAGATGGTACTTACCAAAATATACTCGCTCACAATATACCCCTTTAGTTTAAAATACCGCGTATAAAAACAATGGCCAAAGCAGAAGAAATTTGCCTGCCTTATCGGTTGTTGCTGTTCGAAATGTGTGTAAGAGTAAGTCGGGGTGGCTCCCATTCCTAGACCCGAATTCCACCGCTCGGTTATTCACGTTTTTTGGAGTCCAAGTCCAAGTATTTGCATTATTGCTGGCGCTGCTCTGCCATCGCGGAATTACCTATAATGACGGTCACTTTGGCTGCGAGGGTTGCTCCTCTAACAGTCGCCCGCTGATGGATGGCTTCCTCTCGCTGGGAATTCCATGATCATTAAGCAGTAAAGTTCCGCTCGAATGGGGGAATTAAATTTGACATTACAAGAAGCTTTGGCATAAAATATCATAATGGAAGCTTGCTCAAATTCTTTAATTTTGTTTTGCTTGAAGGAAATCTCAGTGTTTTTATACATTTTCATTTTATTTGCTTATTTATCTGTTACTCAATTGTGTGCTCCTTAGTTTCTATAAAGAAGACTCTTGTATTTAATGATTAAACTTGGATATATATTTTATTTTATCTGAGCTCCAATGCTGCCTTCTTTGATTTCTATTATTGGCTTGTCCAACTTTTTCATTAGACCTACAAAAAATGTAAATTCAGTTTTTCTTTTGTTAAGAATCTTCATGATTTTTATTCACTTAAAGAAAAACTTCAGCCAAAAGGTTTAGGGTTTAGTTTAATGTTTCTCAACTTATTTACCTTAAATTTTGTTGCTTTATAAAAATGTCTCATTTAATTTAAAGAACTCCAAAATATTTAGAACACAATAAAAGAAAATCCCTACCATACGAGGGGCGCATTTACAAGCTGACGGTTAATGTAGGTCAGTAAACGCGGTACTGAAGGGCTTCAGCTTTTCTTTGGCAAGATCTTTGTGCCTCATAGGGTGGAGCCATTATTTCTTTAAGTGCACTCATTCATTCATTCCCCATAGTGCTTGTGACTTGTTTCCATTGTCCTTGTTATTTGTTTTTGGGCTTGTAAGTGGCTCAAATAAAGGAAATGGCCTGCGAGGGGGAGAAGGGTATAACGACATCGTTCAAGTTGAAGGACATAACTGAATTTCGGTCGTTGTGTAGTTCTTGCCTTCTGCTTTATGAAATTCAAATTGCAAATGGGAAAACCGAGAAGCAGAAGGCGAATGGCGGCTAGCAAAGGGAAAAGGAGGGCGGCAAGAATCCGTAATGACTTCTCCGGCTCTGCTTCACGGAGCGTAAAAACTAATTAATTACACGTGCAAATTGTGATAAATTCCATTTGCAGCACTCCTTTCACTCTAATAATTCATTTTTATTGCATTTGGGTTCCATAATTCCATTTACGTCGAGCATGTAATAAGGGAAACTTGTTCTGGCATTTTTTCCATGCAGATTTTCATCGATTTTTATGGGAGAGTGGGCGGTGTGTTGTTGATGGTACCCTGGTGACCACAACAAGTGTCCTTGCGCCAGTTAGCCATCCGCAGCCACACAGCCGGTGCACTGCACATCTCATTTTGGAGCACTTTCTATTTATATTCCTCCGGCCTTCAATCGGTCACTGCATTCTCCTCCGTTAACGAATTTCATTACGCACTCTTTTAGTTATTTTTAGTCTCTCAACCACCACGCACTTGTCCGATGTCTAAATCTGTATTACATTGGGGTAATTCATGTTGGGGGCGGGGATTATAAACTTAAAATAAATGCATCTGGCACTTCGATCCCACCCAGCGGCAAGCAATTTCAAATTATTTGACCTTGAGAGCCAAACAAGAGAGTGCCAAGTCCTTATAATTAATGCCTGCAATTGAACTAGACCCGAAAAATGTGTGAATAATTTTACAGACGATGGCAGCATCCAAGGCGAGGCATTGCTCGAATTATCCCAAGTCGTAGGAAGATGGGTGGAGAGGAGGCTGCACACACTTCGGGTGAAAGCTACTTGGAACAGCCAAGCCTTAAATTGCGAACTCTAAACCGTTTGTCTGCCTGATTTATGGAAGGAGCAGAAGGGTCTAAATGGGTCAATTGGTATTCCTTGTAAATATTACACGAATTTATGAGCTTCAAGAACGAAGAGAACCTCTACGTTGAGGTAAGGCTAAGAGGACTTGAGGCTCAGAGCATATGTATAAATTTATCTGTGGCCTCAAGGAATTTAAGCAAGAAAGGTTTTAGGCAATGTTTCAAATTCATTAGTCGGTCAATATGGCTTCTTGATTAAAAACATTTTTCCTTGAAATTATATCATAACTAGCCTAATTAAAGTCTTTGCTTAATTTCAATTATTCGTTCTAGAAAATTATCATATCACTTAGGATGTGTATTTTCACAAATTAAGCTCAGTTAGGTTATAATATCCTTATTTAACCATTTTAGTTGTCCACGAAAAGAAACATCAGAACGATTGGATTTCTCTAGAACCAAATTGAAATTATAGAAATTCGAATACGAACTTTCCAAAACTTCTGCTGGTTTTTCTTTAGGTCCGTATTTTTGCTGTCTCATAAAAAGTGCGCTCTGGCCAAAAAGCTTGAAATAAACTTTAAAATTTAGTAGTTACATATGTGAATGGGAATTTCACATGTTATGTTATGAGTGCGCCATATCCTGTTTCCTCTTTTTTTTGTGAACCCAGCTTCGCTTTGCCAAGTGCCTATTTTCTTTTATGCTAACATTTTTGACCCAGTTATGCGAATCCTTTCAGAGTTTCAAAAGGAAAAACTTGGAAGGCAACACTCTCTCTTATATCTCTAGCTACACTCTACGTTCTCTCCGTTCACCACTCTACCTCGCCCCATTATAATCCCATCACTCAAAATGCAACTACACTTAGTTCCCAGATCCGACTCGCTTCTGTTTTCGTTTGATATCAAATGCATTCATGTTGAGTTTTGTAATTAAAACTGTAATTCCACGTTGATGGAGGGGGAAATGGGGGACATTAGCATGCAAATGTATGCGTGACAGAGGGAAAAGCCATCCAAGGTAACCCCAAACTCCTCCGCAACCCGCACACACTGACACAGCCTCAACGAAACAGAGTCTGCTCCGGCTTGATAAGTGGGAAAGTGTAAAAATTTCGTTGCATACTTCCAGCGTCGAAATGAAATTGCGGCTCCTGCGGCAGCTGTGACAGCTGGCACGTAATGCCATACAGTCGCACACTTACAAGCACGCATGGTTGCGAATGTAAATGTAAATTTAATTGTACTATGGCCAGCAGGATAGTAAACACAAAGTGGAGGCTTTCCGAGAAATATTGCAAAACAAAACTGTCAGCAGGAGACAGCTGCCAACATTTATGTTTGAAAGATAAGTCCGAAAATCGCCATGTTTCATGATTAAATGAAGGGTAAACTTTATATTTTTTGTTGTGGTGTTTGTAAAGTAAACCGTTAAATTTAATTTATCTAAAGCCATTTATGTCAAGTAAAAAGCGCTTATTTTTTAATAAGTATTTCAATTTATTTTTAATTTGAAATATTCTACCGAAGCTGCGAAAATATATATTACTAAACTCTATTTAAGTTTGCAATATGAGTTTGTTGATATCAATATAATGCAGCTAAAGTTGCGTGAATTATATTAATAAAGAGTTTTTCAAGAATCTAAACATGTTAGGAATGCAAAATACCCTCAAGGGCAACATTAAACTTTTTACCTTTTGAGTGAAACAGCACTTAGTTGATGGCAATTTTGATTGCTTTCAAAATATAATCGTTTCTACGAACTCTACATATTTTAGCTCCAAGTGGAACTAATCTTTTCTGAAGAATTTTTCGACGCGGGGCAAATGGTAACATTAAGTTTTATAAATACAGTTTGCACTATTATTTTGGTCGCGATTGTGCACGCATCTAAGAGGTGTTAAAACCACAGGCAGGGGAATTCTAGCCGTCAGTCAATGGCAGAGATGGCGTCGCCTGTCGCCGACTTGGCCAGAAAGTTGGGCCAACCCTTTGCGGATTTTATAATATTTTAAAGTGCTCATAGTTTGAAATATGTGTGTGGCAGTAGCACTTGGCAGAGAGTGTGCGGGCCTATTTGCAAGCTCATATCTCTGTACGCCTGGACGCCTGCCGCCGGCTGATGAGAGTTCGGATTTGGCTCGGTTCCTTCCTGGCCAACTTCCTGTCACGCTCGAGAGAATGGGGCGGGATGGGCCTTCTCGATTGGTATATAAATATTTTCCCGATCCCGGAATCCCTCCCCCTCGTCCTTAGTCGCTGTGTTTGCCATTGTACAGGAAATTTGAGCGAAGCAAAACGTGAAAGAAAATCCATTTACGTAATTACTTCGAGTTAACTTTTGATGCAGCAAAAGGATGCGCGCAGAGCGAGCCCTTTTCCTTATTGAATTATTGAAGAATTGCTTATTCGCTTATTGGAAATCTGTTTTCCCTCCTGTCGTGGCACTAGTTGAGTTACGACCAGCATAATTGGATGAAACAGGGCCTCGGCCCATATCGATTACGTTACACCCGAAAGTTTTCTCATTTTCATGGCTCCCTCCGACAACCGTTAATTATATTTGGCCAGCGAACATTTTTTACGACGGTCGTTTTACCAAGTTTCGTAGAAAAATCGCTTGACGTGTTAGTTTCATTTAATTATCGTAATTTATGCTTCACGGTTTTCCCATCATCGAATTGGAAGGCTAATCTGAGTTCAGCGGCAATTTTCCTGTGCCGGATGAAAAATTGGAAATTAATGGCCCGAAAGGCGTTACCTTTGAATAAAACTCATTAGGGACGCGATATAATAATTGCATGCAAACGCAATTTCAAAACATTATTTAACATCATTTTTGTTTTAAAAGAACAAACACTAAATCAGTGTCAGCTGGGACAGGTAATACATTTAGTCTTAAGTTTTTTCAACGGCCTCCTCGTTTAATTGGAATTTATGGGTTATTAGAGCTTTTTGTTGAAAACATATTTTAAAAATACTTTTTTGCATGATGCCACAAAACAACTAGTTTTAACAAATATATTTAATGACCTGCCTAAGTCAAATAAAATACTTTAAAATAAATAACGAAAGAAAACGTATACTAAACTAAATAACTTATTAACTCGATACCACATATCTTGCTGCAACTTAAGTGTAAGTGCTCTTACACGATAGAACCATCCACGTATATATATTTGCAATTAAGTCGTATCGCCGGTAAAATAGGATAAGACGTTTACCAAACAGCACAAGTCAAGTTGGCTTAACTCTTCTTCTTCACTTAACAACTTTTTGTTCGACTTTGTGCTCTTGCAGGCTTGGTGGCATTTAATAATGTAAGACTGTCCGACTCGGTTCTGAAGCGAAGACTTGCCATTCTGTAATTACACACGAGTTCGGGGAGCGTAATAGGACGCAGGAGGAGTGACCCGGTCGAGGAGGACGACCAACAAGTTGCCAGCCAGCCAGCCAGCCCAGCCATCACAGCCCCATTCCAAGCCCCACACCCAGGAAGTGAAAGCAGCAAAACGGCAGCCGTGGATAACAACGCGCTGCGCAGCTCAGCCACTGTGAAGGTGCCCCCGCTGCCGCTGCCACCCCCGCCGCCGCCGCCCCTGACTACGTCGCTGACAATTTGCCAGCCGCCACCGCCCACTCCGCCCTACCAAAGGCTCACCAAGGCGCTGCAATGCGATCCGCGCTGCGGCCACGAGGTAAGTGTGAATTTAAATGCTTGTGGCTACAGGAGAACTTTTGCTAGGACTCTGGAAGAAGGCGAGGGCATCCTTCAACCAGGAGCTCTACCAGAGAATTGAGGTGTTCCTTGATGGCTAGACTTATACCAAACAGAACAGTCATTGCATTACGTGCAAATTTTCATTGAACAGCTTGTTTAGGTGTATAGAAACCTGTATATGTATATGAAACCTTAATTTTAATTAATTTTGCACTATATGGGACTTAGGCATTTGAGTACACTTCAATGTAAACAGAGAAATCCCTGCGTATGCGTGTTATTATTTTGTTAGATTAAAACTAAAATAATTCATTAACAAATAGAAATTTATTTCTTATCGTGAGCATAAGTATTTTATTTGTTATGTTATTTTTTAACATTTTTTTTATTAAAAGTATTGACATTAATTAACCGGATTATGACAACGACATCAGTGCGTATGCGTAATATATGTATTGTGCTTTTATTAAATTTTTAATGGAGTCGAGTTTTTTTTCTTAATTTTAAACATACATAAACAAACTGAAATTGTGTAAAATAAACTCAATTAATATTATATATAATACCAATGAGTTTATTTTACAGAATTTAATTGTGATTGACTCTGTTTTCAACTGTTATAATAATGAACAATGTTACATTTGGTTATTGTCATTGTAAAAGTAGCAAATGTTAAAACAAGTCTTAAAATGATACAGTTTACCATAAAAATATAACTTATGTTTATATTGCACTACTAAGCTACTGTAAACTATTTTACACTTCAGTTAACTAGTTGACTGCACCTTAATGTATCCATTTGTTGTCGCGTTGAGTAGAATCCATCTTAATCCCGCCCTGCAGCACCACAGACTCGTTTAGATTAATGCGATTTGCAGAGCAGCCGTGACATAAAGCAAATTTCCTCAAACACCCTTTCATGTACGGTGTTAGATCCTCGAAGGTTGCAAATTGTTATTACAAAATTTATCTCCGCACCGTATCATGAACTTATTGTGCCAGATTTGGTGTCCTTGCACAAGATGAATTGTGTCTCATATAAGCTTGAATGCAACCTGTTTGGCAGCGCACAGAAAAGGTGGTTTACTTCTACTGGCACCACCACCGCCCTGACGTCACAAAAAAGTCGTTGCCGCTTTGTGTTCGCCGTGGGTGTGTAGTATGCGGCTATGTGTAAGAGGTGTGTGTGAGTGTTAGCTAATACACGAACCCTCTGCCGCAGCGCTGCAATTATGTCGGGGTTCAAGGCTAATTTGCTTGTGCACCAATGGCGTTAAGGGAGGCTAACGCGTGGTGCACCAAAAATAAAAAGGGTCTGAAATATATATAGATATATATATTTTTAAACCTTGGTCCTTCTATTATTTTAAATTTTGTTGTATTTTCGAAGGTAATAAGTCAACAGTTAACAGAAAATTAATTACTACGTAATAAAAATGATTTAGATTAATCTTTCCCGTGAACCATGGCAAAATATGTACAACATATATAAATTTTCTAGAAGATGTTTCAACCCTTTATTTTATTTTATTTTTGTTTTGAGCTTATGTTTATTTGAAGTGTTTTCGAGCGCATTCACCGCTTGTTCGGGGCTTGCGTTGGAAAATGCGCGTGTGACCGAATGCAAGTATCCGCATTACGTATACGCCGCGCTGCGCCGCGTTCGTTTGCTCATTCCTTAATTAACGCTCACCCCGCCTTTGCTGGCTCAAAAGGTGGATTAAAGAACGGGGAAAAAATAAGCACACACACAGAATAGCAAAAGCTGAAAAGAGCGACCAGCAACAAGCAAAAAGCGGCGACGTCAAGTGCAGTCCACAGTTCAAATTACATTAACAAAAATGTACCGCACTTGACCTTGGCTAATTGCAAGACCACGAGGGCTATTCGAGGGCGCGAGGGCATAAATTACAGGCAACGAGTTGTGGCCGGAATGGGCGCAGTCAATGTTAATTGTTAGAACATGTGTACATTGGAGTATCAAATAATCGCTGCATCGGATTGCTGAACCTTAGTGCGGGCCTTGTCCCTGAGGGAAATGTTCGGGAAATGGCTCACACTTGGGCACGGGTTATAAGGGAAATTGCATTTCATATTTATATTTTACACGTACAAAGGTTCTTATGCATTTTATTGCATTTGCTGATTAAAGGTTACCATCGGCCGTCGCATTGGCCTCTACAGATTTTGTGGCGACATCGGACGCGGCAACTTCTCCAAGGTCAAACTTGCTGTCCACCAGCTGACGCGTGGTAAGACAATCTGCAACTTATCACTTATCCCTTCTATAAATAAATAACCACCCCGACTTCAGACAAAGTGGCCATTAAGGTGGTAGACCTAGATCGAGCGGGTCTCGATGCCAAGGCGCTGCGAATGCTGTCCAGCGAAATAGCCACTCTCGAGTGTGTTCATCATCCAAATATTTTGAGGTATGTCCTTTGCAGCATTTAAATACAGGATTATATTGCATATATCTTGTTACTCAAAGGCTTTTCGAGGTGGTGGAGACTTTGGGGCGGGTCTACCTAGTCACTGAGTGGATTCGCGGCGGGGAGCTCTACAACCACATCACCCAAGGTGGGCCTCTGAGGGAGATTCATGCGGCGCCTTTGTTGAAGCAACTCTTGCTGGCCGTGAAACATATGGTGAGTTTATAAATATATAAAGAATTTGATTGTTCCAGCGTTTTATACGCTTGCAGGGTATTATAAGTTGAGTCATGAAAGGCAGTGACGGAGACATTTCCGACCCTAATAAGTATATATATTCTTAATCAGCATCACCAGAGAAGTCGATCTAGACACGTGTGTCACGTGTGTTTCTACGCAAACTAGGAGCTCAGTTTTGAAGCTATCTGAATGAAACTTTGCAGATAGTATTCTGATCGATATGTTTCGGAACGGGCCGGATCGGACCACCATAGTTGCCATAGAAACAATCGGTTTAAACTTTATCAAAATCGGGCTACTACATCATATAGCTTCCATAGAAACGATAAAGAAATGTATTGAAAAAAAATATATTTCGCTGTTTTTCAAGATAAATTTCTCTGTTTAGAGATGTAGCCATTTTATTATTTCAGATTTTCGGTTTTATAGGTTCGATCGTAAAATGTAGAGTAAAAATCCTTAGCTAAGAATGTAAAACTGTAACTGTAAAACTGTGAATATACTCGTAGTATGACGGATAGGTATTTATGTTTAATGTAGTTCCTATTAGTTTTTCTTTTCTTTTGATCAAATTAGTTTAATTCATATTAATCAAATTGTAAGTTGCTAGGGTATACAAACATCGTCGTGCTGAAGTTTGCTTCCTTTCATTTACATATTTTGTCTCATTCCCCGCACTTACAGCACAGCCTGGGTTACGTGCATCGCGACATCAAGGCGGAGAATGTCCTACTCCTCTCGGAAGATCGTCTTAAGCTGGCCGATTTCGGTTTCAGCACACAACTTATCAATGGTGAGTTCAGCAGCCCCTTCATGGCGTCAGCCAACTAATCAATTTCACGCCGGTTGACAGGTGCCAATCAGAAGCTCGACACGTTTTGCGGCTCGCCTCCGTACGCGGCGCCCGAGCTGTTCTCCGATGACCACTACATCGGTGCCCCAGTGGATGTATGGGCCCTGGGTATCCTGCTTTACTTCATGGTGGTGGGAAACATGCCATTCCGGGCACCCACAATACCCGGCCTCAAGGCGGCCATACTCAAGGGCGACTATCTGCTGCCTGGCCAGCTTAGCTTGCCCTGCATAAGACTTATACGTACGTACTGCGCTATATAGAATATATTATTTAACAAAAAATTCCTTTATTTTTTAAGCCAATATACATAGTTGCCAAGTACTTGTTCAATGTACTATTTGTTTGTAATTTTTTATCTATTCCTCTTGTAGAACGTATTTTGATTCACATACCCGCTCACCGGCCCACCATCGATGACATGCTGAACAGCCAGTTCGTGACCTGTCCCAAATTGAGCGCGGACCTGATGCAGTGGGAGATAAGCCAGCATAGCAAGCCGGCGAAGCGGTCTATCTTCTGGGTGCGCAGCAAGTCACACCGGTTGCGGAAGTCCGCCTCGCTGCGGGATCGGTATGCGGAAGTGGTGAAGAAGCCGGCCATTAGTATGAACACGCGGCAGCAGGACGAGATGTTCGTGCAGAACTTCCTGCAGCCGATCGAGGTTGGTCACGAGTTCCTGCTCCAAGGGTCGGGCCAGTTGAAGGAGCCGCCGGCGCCTGTCGAGCAGGCCAAGCGTCCAACACGGAGGTACTTGCTCTGTGGCAGTCTCAAGAAGAAGGTCACACCCCTGGAAACCGAGCCGGAGAAGCAGCTGTCCAACGGGGGTCAGTGCGCCACGGCCAAGATCAATCCATGGAATATTCAGGTGGCCGAGGACTGTCCACTGTTCAAGAACTACGATGCGGAGACTGGCAGCTGCATTATGCTGCCAACGGCCACCGAGGATCTCAGCCAGCTGGGAGCACTGGAGTTCGAGGCCAGACAACTTCTGGCCGAGATGGGAGTCTCCTCCGAGATGCTGATCAACGCAAGGCAGAGTGGACCCCGGTCTGACATCATTGGCGCCTACCGGATTGTAGTCAACAGACTGCAGAAACAGTCTTGGCTGGCGCGAAAGCATGTAGAGATGGCTCTGCACGTGGAGCCCAAGGCGGAGAAGCGAATTGAGAGATCGTGCTGCATACTCTAAGGCATGCACAGATACATAGTTGTTGAATGTTTAAAATACTACTCACTTGGTTCTGGTGGGTCTAGGGATTCCCCTTGAAGAGGAAAGGCAAACTAGGTTTTCCGTAGCATTGGCAAGAGAAACCAGTTAATTTTTTAAATGAATCTCGAAAAGAGCCAACGAATGAGATTAGAGAAAGATATTTATTAGAGGCAGTTCCCAAACTAATCTAAAAATAGAAATAAAACCAGAATAATGTAAATCTGAGTTCAGGAAAGAATTTACAGTGAAGACTTTTTAAAAAACCAAAGTTTGCCTTTCCTGGGTGACAGAGAGCCAAGAGATCACACAGATCAAGCCCAATTAGTGTCAATTGCCAGCTGCATAGGTCCGAGTTTGTTGTTAACGTAGATTCCAACATTTCTTGTCCTTGGTTTGTTCATTCGAGAAAGTTCCTTATTTTTGGTGCAGCTTCAGCTTGTGTCTAGAGGCGAGCAGTGAAGTTAATATATATATATATACAGATATATACATATATAGTCCAAGTATTATGTATTTAGTTGTTGGTCCATTTTTGAGCATATACAGACAAGAATATATGAAACGAATATATAAGATTATGTAGACACTTGGCGTAAAGCGATCGATCTCTTCAGGTTTTTCATGTACAACGTTGCATAAAAATGTTTAATTGATCATCAAAAAGCGTGTGTCTGTCTGTGTGTGTATGTCTTGCCAAATTGTCTCCCGTGGAGTCAATATCGCGTACAATAAAACAGCATGATTATGAATCGCCATGACTCGCATTCGTACAAATCGTAAACATTCTAAAATCTAAATCTCAACCAGCTCGTCGTCTAATTATGCACTTTAGCCTTAGTTTATTGCATTCGCAGCATCGCTCGTCGTCCTCCTCATCCAACCCTCCTCCGCGTCCCTGGCCGCATCCTCTGCTGCTCCACTTTCGCCTAGCTTGGCTCCGTATGTTTTCGTCGCTGCGGCGCAGGCGTTGCGAGAGAGGGAGCTCGCTCTGTGCCGGTGACCCACTCAAATGAAGGCGCTCTCACTGGGTTTTTTGCCGCTGCTGCCGGCGTCGCCGTCTCTCGCGTTCTCTTCTGTCGAGTAGAGTGAATTGATAAGACTTGGATTGGGACTTTTGAGTTATTTTTTGAGTGGGTTTAAAAAGTTTCGGAGGCTTTCAGTAAGTATTAACTAACAAGTAAGTAAGTATCAACGAACTTAAAAAATATTCATTAAAACATTGCTAATAGTTTTATTGGAAATATCTCAAGTATTTTATCACTTTTCAATTTACTTATGATTATTTACTAATTAACCAAAAACTTTAAATTTAATTTAATGTTAAAAAGAAAAATAATACAGATTAAACTGAGAAAAGGTAAGTAAAGTGCTGAACTTAATAGTGTTTAAAAATACTTGTTGAGAATTTAAGCATTCCATATCAAATTTATAGTCCTATTCCACTCTTTCATATTACACATACTGAATGGTGAGTTGTTCCATTGCTACACTAATTGGTTTCATATTTTGTTTAATATCGAGTCTGAACTTCAAATATCCAAGGAATGTACCCGAATTTAATGTAGTAATAGAATTGTCCAACAAATATAAACAATATTAGAATTGAAGAAAATAGCCATTATCAGCGGGATCTACGCAATGCTTTTGTGACACTGGCCAGTGTGGAAGACGGGGAAATGGATCTTATAAAGATATGCATACAAAGCGATACATTGCCTCCACACAAAAATCTACGTCAATCCTTGGGCGCTTGTTAGTAACAAAAAAAGAATCCATGACTAATACTGCATCTATACAAAATTACAGAAGCGTTATGGTTATTTTTGGAAACAAGACGTGCCACAAAATTAAGATGCACGAAGAGAATACATTTTGAAACGTTTGTGGATGAACTACATAAGACTTGTATACTCTGGGATCTTCAGCACAGTTGGAAGGCTTTTGGAGTGACCTACTCGATGGTGGGAAAGATTTTAAACGAGTTTTGCGTAGAGTTTTAAAGGGTGTTTGCCCCAAAGGTTTTGCCTCCTGATTTACTTCACGCATTAGAAGGTCCAAAACAAATAAAAACCTCAGAAATTTCGTAAAAAATTTAAAATTTTCGGTATATTTGTCAAAATAATAGAACACGTGTGGGCCCTATTTTATTTTATTTTTTTTTTAATAATCTCATTTAGTTTGTATGAACCAATACCAGCAGTAGAAAAGATTACTAACTAGCAGAAAGGCTAAAGCATAAGTGCGACCGCCTAATTTTGCTTAGTGGGTCTGCAAGTAAAATATAATAGTTGCAAATGCAGACCTCCCATTAATAACTATTCCCGTACTTACCAAGTATGGCAAACGAATCCGAGTCCGAGGTGCCCGCCGGCCAGTCAATGTCGGGCATAGTTGGCCAGTCGATATCCTCCGCCGTGTCCCAATCCACAGCGCGAGTCTGGCTGATCTCGAAAAGAGCCGGCGAGCAAAGGCTAAGAACCTCCTCCCTGAACTTGGCTAGCAGTGTTTCAAAACTTTCACTGGTCTTGCATAGGAAGCAAACTGCAAGCGAAGGATCCATGGCCGAAAAGCTCAGGCGGGCGGCGTGCTTTTGGTGGTAGGTCTCGTCGTATTCTTGTTCGCCCGCTTCGGTTTTCTGGCCCACCACACCAGTTCTTTGCGTCGTGTGCGGATCCAGGTATAGGACCTCGTCATCCACATAACCCAGAAAGTACAGAGCCTGATTGGGCCGACCACCGATCATGCCGCAACTTGTATCTAATTCAAGGCATCGCTTTAAGGCTGGCACGTAGAGCGGGTTGATGTCGGTGATGCCCAGGCGTAGGGGTATAATTAGGAGCAGCGGCTTCCAAGAGTCTCCTTCTCGACACAGCGAGTCTGTTTTGGATTGGTTTTGGATTTTACCAAAGGTACACCTTTGAAATGGGCTTAAAATATTATTGACTTACATACGTCGTCGAGAACCACAGTGCTGTCCATGGCAACGTGCACTGCCAGGCAGCTCCAGTCATCGAAGCACACCAGTTTCCTGCAACGAATGATAGGTTATAAGAGGTGACTTCCCCTTTCTGAAACAGCGACGGACTCTTACTTGAGGATCTGAGCTACTGTATTCGGTCCCAGCCATTCTCCAACGGCCTTGTTTTGCGACTCTCCCATCAGAGCGATTTGGTGTATAGAGTAGTAGCTCTTCCTTACGTCCTCGAAACGGTTTACGATCTTGAGGTAGGTGGAATCCCGGCACTCGGGGGTCCAGAACCAATCGCGACCCAAGTGGAGTTCAATCAGAGCCTGGGCAAGGACCATCTGACCACAGCGCAGCATGCAGCCCCATCCCTTGTCCGAGGTGAGTTGGACTTCTCCTAAGGGTGAAAATCCATGGCGGTATGTGCACCACAGCCTCGACTGTATGTCGCGTCGGATGAGCTCGAGTTCTGGCAAGCATAAGTAAAATTTGTTAAAAATCAAACTTGACAGTGTTTATTTTTTAGTTCTTGTGGCGAGGAAAAGGCTTGTTGGGACTTTTATGAAAGATAAGAGACTCTTGGCCCTCCAAATCCCATGACTCATTCCGGCTTTACTATGTTCGCCTGCTTACCCTGTATGGCATTAAATCTCCTGCCAAGCACCCAGACATCCGTGTTTCGCCTAGGTATATCTTCCGGTTCGCCGCTACCAACAGCCTGGCCGACTGCGCTGGCGAGGACACTGTCCGGTCCCAAATACGCCTCGAAGACGCTCTCCATAATCCGCGCTAGCTGATCGCTGAGTCCCACCAGCATCTACTGCCCGAGAGGCGGAGGTAGAGGGGGCGTGGCAGCTGGATCGAGACCGCCTCCACTTCTGTTGCAGGCGTCGCCGTCTGTTGGGTTAATTGCCAGCCAATGACGTTTTGGTTTTTCGGTTGGGGCCTTTGTTTTTGGCCTTTACTTGCGCTGGCAGCACTGCTCCTGCTCCGGCCCGAGGTCACAGCGGTGGCATTTGGTGTTGACAGTGTCGTAGCGCTGATAATGAACTAAGCGAGTATTTTACTCAGTCGGCTGTAAAATGGCTTGGTTTATTTTCGTTTTCTTTTTTGTTGATTACAACGATAACAGCAGCAGTGACGTCGCCTCTAGTGTGGACGTAGCTGACGGGGACAAATATACCAAAAGAAACCACGAAAGTGGTCCTTTTAAACTTAGTATATTTAAAAATAAAAAATAAATACAAAAAGCCGGAAAATGTGTAAAAAAATAACGTTAGTTTAATGCTAATAATAAAAACTTCCGATACACTTTATAACTGTATTATTACCATATGCATTAATTAATAATATACTTTAAAGAATAACAATTTAAAATGAACCTGTATTTACATAATTTCTTAATGAACATTTTATTTTTATCAATGTAATAATTATTTACCTTCCCCTTAGTGGTAATTAAATTGAACAAGCACTAAGCAACTTTAAGTGCACAGAATTGATTATTTAAATCGAAGAAATCATCTTCGGGTTCCGCATCCTTGACCCAGTCCGCATTGATATCTGGATTAGATTCCTTAGCTTCCGCTTTTCTGGCCGCCTGCCGCTGCTTCTTTAATCGCTTCTTTTGAATGGCTTTTGCCGCCGACTCATCAACCTCCACTTTCTTCCATTGTGGAATGAATTCCGCGCACCAATCGTACAGATAACAATAGAAGTCAAACATTAGCTTCGAGTCGGGCAGGAGGAAATTCTCGATATGATAGCGAACATCCGAACGATTTCTTAGAAGATCGTACATATTGTAGAGAAAGGAACCGCAGAATAGTCGATTCATTCGTGGACTTGGCAAAGGCAAGTCCAGGAGGGCATTAAGCCCATTAAGTTGATAGACCACAGCTTGAAATTCGGCAAAAGCGTGAATAACGGTCGATGAGTACAGATCGAACTTCTTTTTGAATATCTCCTGCATGTGGAAGTGCGGCAACAGGCGTTCTTGGGTCAAGTAGCAGTCTGATTTCGGCACATGTGGCATTCGATCTGGCACAGGAAGGTCCAGAAGGGATGGCTTAATGCCACGCTTGATGCCCTCCGCAGCTTCCTTGTCTCTTACGGAGCGTTCCTGCTTCAGGATCTTGCCGAATCTCTTGTGGAAAACTTTTACCTCCCTCTCCGCGGGTATGGTAACATCAATTGTTCGCAGAACAATTAAACCGAGAAGAAGCGCGTGAAGATGCAGTTGATCGCAGTGCTCTGATCGATGCAGCCAGTATATTATCGCCAGAAAGTAAAGCCTCAGATCCTCCGGCAGATCTTCCAACTTTCTGAATAGTTTCTCCGTCTCCACATGCGGCAAGTTAGACTCGAATATAAACTTCAAGTGCCGTTTGTCCGGGCAAGATGGTTCAAAGGAATACGCAGGCTCCTTCTCAATGGGCATTTTTAGATATTTTACATTGGTTACCCGAATAGCTCGGGTTAGATAGGTAAACTCGATTGGCAGTGTAGATCCTTCCTCGTCAAATTGTGGCTCCGTTTTTGCCCCCTCCACATGGTGGAGCAAGGAGAAAACATAATTCAAAATTGGTAGAGCTAGTTCGTTTGAATCATTGAAGGGAAAGTGCTCGATTTGCGGATTATTTATATACTTGCGCAGGTGCATAAGGTCCACAAAGTATCTTGAGAGATTGGCTGGGTATAGTTTGTCCAGAAACCATTGCGGAAAGAGAAGTGTTTTATCCTCAACTTCCACTTCTTCTTCGTCTTCACCAGACTCTGCTTCCTGATCTTGTGGAGTCTCCTCTTCAGATTGGTCTACATTCTCTTCTTCCTCATCAGATACACATTCATTTGAGCCATCCAAATCATCCTCATCGCTAAGTTCGTCCTCACTTGGCGGTTCTATATATGGAAAGGCATTTTCATAATGGTCCTGGAAGAAATCGTAAGCGTGGCACAACTCATTTGAGTAACCAGAGATGGCTGCATGGACCTGGGACACCAGAGAATCTCTTTGACTCTGGAATGGATACGAGCCTTTACAAAACTAGCACAAAAAATATTACGCAGCAATCAAACCTTTTTTAGCCGAGATAGAACCTTTGCCAGGGCTGACTCCGCCGTTTCCTCCTTCAGCCATTTGAGGATGACTTGGATACGTTTTTGCTGCTGCTTCAGCTTCCGACTCCTTCCAGCTTTTCCCATTCCGGCTGCAAAGAAGTTTCGGAAAGCACTCCTGGCAATATAGTCGTTGCCCAGGAGAGCAGCAAAGAGCGGCAGTTTCTCTGCGCTGAGTGTGCTTCGTCCGCAGAGGTGTGAAACCCGGTAAATACAGCAGTCAAGGTACTTGTACGTCTTGGTATTTCCCTTGGGCTTATCCACCTGAGCTGGCGCTTGAATGCCTCCCAAAATCTTGTTCGCCTTGGTGCGTTTCTCCACGTGTTTGGCCTCGTTACGTCGCAGGTCTCGGGCCTCCTGATTGCCTTTGCTCTTATCCTTCACTTGTTTAGTGAGCACCTATGGAGCAGATCGTGGTCGAGTTAGCCTTAGGACATGTCATGTAAGAGCAGATATATATACCTTTACAGTAAGCGTGATAAGGGGTATGTACTTTACATTGTGGATGTAAAAATCAGAGTCGTAGGAGAGCACCGGGCAGTTCAACTTTCTGGCCAGCGCCGCCAGCTCATCGTCCGCCTCAAAAACGCACCGCATCACTGGGACGCCACAGTCCCGCACTGCATCCACGAACACCTCTTTCAGGTGCAGAGGGAAAAGAGTTATTGAGGCATTCGGATTGATTTTCTTGATCACCGAAATCTTGCCTCGCAACCGCGTCGCCACTGTACGCAACTTGCGCTCCTCATAGCCACCATCCATCAGCACATATGGACGTATGCTGCACTCCGCCAGCACCTGGAAGAACTGCACCACCGCCCGGTAGAAATCGTCATAGTCGCCGCCAAACGCAGAGTAGCTGCCGGTTACATCTTTGTACAAATTGCAGGCAAGATTGTCACCATCTATGACCAGCGCCGAAGAGTGGAGCTCAAAGGGCTTCAGATAGATCTCGGCGCGTTGCGCTATGTAGCTGGTAAGGCCACGAACTCCCATTATTTCAAAGAAACTTGTGGATCCCCTGAAATTTGTTTACTGTCCGATTTAGACCGAACGCGTGTTAGTAGCAGTGTTGCCATAACTTCTTGGCTAGAATAGGAAAATAGCCGAAAAATAGCTAGGAATGGGTTTAAAATATTTGTCCCTGCCAAGTGTCTTATAACAGTTTATAATTTTTAAATTAATTTCTCGGTTATCGTTTTATACATTTTGGCGCGTAATTTAAAGTTTATAATTTTAAAATTTCAAGCAAATTTGAGAGCTAATAGCGTTTCACCTAGCTAACAGGCCAAACTTGTGCACGGTTAAAAATACCAAAAATACCGAAAGGTAAATTTTAAATTTTCATAAATATAGCGCCGATATTTATAAATTATTTTTATTTATTATACACTCTATTGAAAATGATGTCTACCAACGCATTGATATATTTTATTAAAAAAGACATATTAGTGTAACAAGTTTTCTGAGGAATTTTTTTTATATTTATATTTAAATTTTTAAGTCATTTCTTAGAGCCAATGTCAGCTAAATTGTGTATAATTTTGCATCTAAACTCTCAAAGATTAATAAAAGGCGTTCATTGTCGAATGTCGAATACTACTGTATTTCACCTAAGCGCCGATAATGTTTCATTATTTTAAATTCGCAAAATTTAGCAATTTTTACTAACAACAAAAATTTTAAGTTAAAGGTGAGACATCACTTTTTTCTTTTCCAGTTTGAGAGAAGTTTTTGTTTAGAAATTTATGCCCTCGAAGGCATAAAATAATATACATTTTTCGAAACCATCGTGCTTGGGAAAATGGGATCACGCTTCGGATAGAATCCGTGGATATTAAGGTAAAAACTTGATTCAATATTTTGAACTAATAACGATGTGGTAGTTTTAAACCAAAATTAGTCGTAGACTATTTATTTGCTCTAGTCTAATGACCTAATGTATTTGGGGCAGACACATTTCTTACGAATCTTATGCTTGGGCTTTCGTGGTGGACTAGGATTCTCGGGTGGTTCAACCGGATCCACCACAGTCTCATTTGGGTGGACATTTTCGTTGCACTTGGACGTCATAAACTCGAAGAAGTCGATATTTCGGACGTGGGAGTGGAACTGATCTCTGAACTGGAAGTAATTTGGGTACACCTTGTGCTTCAGCATGGCCAAGTAGAGGCTGAGACGCTGTTGCTCCATGAAGAGGCGTCGCCGATGTTCTGCGTGACGACTCTTCCAGCTGCGCTTGCTGATTTCGACTTGTATCAGGGTTCGCAGACGGGGGTGCAGATGGAACAGAACCGCCCTATGCGAAAAATAAGAAAATGTGGAATCCGTTTTATATTTTGTTAATCCTTGCAACTCACTTGTTAAAGTGATATCGCTGCTTCTTGAATTTGATCGCATCAAACTCAGAAACGAACTGGTGTAGCCGATCCGTGTTGTCAAGTTGTGCTGGTATCTCAACATAAATCCTTTTAGAAGCTCTAATTAGAAGATGCAAGCTTTATCATTGCAAAACATACCTGGAGTTTAGAATTAAAGGAAGTCCAAACACCGGTGGCTCTTTCTTAAAGAGCGGAAAGCGCGGAAACTTGTCCATATCCTTGTCCACCCAATCGTAGTGATTCTTCATTTGGCTGTTAACCGAACTCAGTTCAGTCACATCGATAAAATAATTGCCAGCACTAAAGTTATACTGTCCCAGGGGCGGAACCGATGTGAACAACTCAAAGCCTGAAATAAAGCAATAGATGACTAAAATCGGGATAAAGTGAAATAGTCAATCTACCTTTTTTTTGGCATTGCGAGTTTTGAGATTCTACAAAGTACTTGGTGCGCCATTTTGGACAAAAACAGTTGATAACAGTTGTTATCTCATCTATCCAATTACGAAATGTGGCTGATAGACTTTGGTCAAAGTTAACTTTCAATTTAATATCATCCCTGAAAAGAATTATAATTAAATGTTAAATACAAAAATGAACAATCAATATAATGTTCTGTTTAATGCTAGGCTAAGCCTTTTATATTAGTATGATTATACTTACTGTTGAACCGTAAGTCCGCATTTTGCATTTTCATTGCATCCAGGTTTCCTAATCTGAGTTTGTATGGTGGCCTGATTTTTAAGTACCGTTAGCATTAAGTTGTTGCACTCGATCTCCACAGCCGTAGGATCAATCACACCCGATTCCTCCTCGCCACTGGAAGGTAAATATTCTGAGTTTGTCGACGACACATTAGAGGCTTTCTGTGTGGGCGGTTTCGTCCACTCGTCGGAATCGGCTTCGGATGATAGGATATCCGAGTCCTGGCTATATTGATGAATTTCCCTTTCTGAAAGGTCCTTGAAGACGCGCACTCTCAGGTTGTCGCAGGTGAATATTGTGGTCTCAAAACTCAGATCCATATTTGTGACATACGTAATGGAGAATTGGATGCCTGAATAAGTCTGGTGGTGTATAAAAACACTGCAAAGCATGAACGTGACATAGCTCATGTCATGGATGATCTCTCCCTCCTCCTCTTCGACCACATAGTCGGTGATAGACCCACCTTTAGTCGTCGGCGTCGACTTCATGCTCAAGGTGTCAGAAACTAATTCAATATCGACAGACTGTAAATGATTACCACCATGCAGTGAAATGTTGGACGGACTATTTACGTAAAAGGATTCCTTATGCTACAAATATGACAATAATAATTAGATATTAACAAAAATCATCAAACGACGAGAATCGCAAAACAGCCTAAAAGAGAACCAACCTTTTTTATTATAGTGTTGGCATGCGAACTGCTGGAACTGATCTCCAAATCAATATCATCCACTTCCATGCCAGGGTCCCAGCCCTCGAGGGTTCCCGAAGTAATGACAGTGCCGTCACTATGGTAGCACCGCAGCTCGTCCAGCGTCCAGATCATCTTTACGCCATCGTCCCGCATAGAATAGGACTCGTTAGCAAAGTAGTCGTGCCACTCGCTGTTCCGGAAGGGCTTGCCGCACCAAATCTTTCCATCCTGCTGCACATGAACCACGCTGCCCAGGGAGGTAATCAGCTTGAGGTGGCGGTAACTTAGCTTGTACAGCGGCATAATGAACTTAAGGAAGTTCATCTCGAATTGGACACTGGCGAATAGAGCGGCTGCCTGCTTGCTTTTGACTGAGCGGCTTTTCCGACTACCCGCAATCGTTTCCTTAGAGGCGCGACTTTGCTGAGTCTTCTTGGAAACTGTACTCTGAATCGAGGGTCGGGGTACAGGGTCCGCCCCACCCGCATCTCTGAAGGTGGAGCTTCTCTTCGACTTTACCGGGCGACACTTTTTTTTCTTCTCCTCGGTGGGAATGGGCTGGTAACTGCTGTAGGTGGACTGTGTGGAGCAAGCGTTGAGAAACTCCGAGTTCTGATCCTCCTCCTCCTCGTTGTCAGTCTCCGTTGAGCTGTACAGATGGTATACCTCTCCGTTGTAGCGCATGATCAGAACGGTGTCCGTGTTTTGATAGAATACGATTACACAGCCGTAGGGCGTGCAAACACGCCGGGTCTCGTTCAGTTCATTTTCCTGTTGGATGTTGGAAACCGGTTAATGGTTTATGTCTTAATATCTTTATACACCAAATCATTTGGTTTATGCCTAATATCCTTACTTGGTATTGCCACAGGTGTTCCACATGGGTGTCTTGGCAGAAGGTACTCAGTCCGTTGGGAAAGTTTAGGACCGCCTTACAGCACTCGCTCGCACTGGCCAACGCCCGTACACTGATGCCGCTCTTGGACTCGATCCGAACGCAGCCATCGGCGGCCAGGGCGTCGACCGGGCTGGCAGCACTCCGGAAGTGCACCTCCAGACCACCAATCTCTAGCAGGAGGCATTTGTTCATCTGACGGAAGTTCCATTTCTCTTCGTACAGTACCATTCTGCCTTCCTCGAAGAAGTACTTGGAGGTCTTGCACTTTATCGTCTGCCGGGTGTCGTCCAGATTGTAGCCCTGCAGCATAGGGTGGTCCCGATCTAGACCCACATGGAATGTTTTAGAGTCCATGCCTTGGTTTTCCTTCGAACCCCTAGTCAAACGCCTCGGGGAGATTGTCGATTTCGAGGAGAGACGTTTAGGTCTGGTTGACTGTGCTTCTTGAAATAGGGATGTTTTTCGGCTATTGGATCCGTTGATAATGGATTCCGTCTGTTCCGTCTGCTCCGCATGCTTGTCCTTTGCAAGCTTAGCCTTGATCGATCGGGGTCGGACGAAGATCTTAGGATCTATTTGAACACGATCGTTGTCCTCACTGCACGCGACCATAATTGTATCACTGTTGTTGCTAACGCGATACAAGCTCTGGATATCCCCGGACAAGTAGCTTTCGGTCAAATCGTTAAACATTTTCGGCGTGACCAGGTCGTTGAGAAACTGATCCATTTCGTATAGGGTAAAGTCCCGGAAGCAGAGTCGCGTTGGAATCACTATCTGCTTCTCATTCTCGAACACCTCGTTGAGGGTCCTACGGAAGGTGTAGAGCCGGACATTGGGATGCATTTCCTCCACGCTATAGTCATCGTACTCGTTTACCAGCTGGATAATCCGCTGCATCACCGAGTCGTCCGTGAGAAACAGCTCGGCAAACTTCGGCAGGCATATAGGCTCCAGTTCACCGTTGTATGGTTGAATGGCCAGTGAATGGTTAATGTAGCCAGAGGTAAAATAGCGCCGCAGCAGGTTGTACTCCAAACAGCCGCAGTAAACATTCTGCATCACGGACTGGTCCATGTAGGAGATCATGTTGGACAGCAGTGTGTTGCCCTGTTCCACGAAAATGCGTTCGTTCTTGGCCTGCTCCGCGAATATGCGTTCGTTCTTGGCCAGCTTGACCAGGCTCTTGAAGGCGTTTGCATATACCTTTACCTTGTCCAACACTCTGGTTTGAACTGCCGGCGTTGGGTTGGCCAGCAGCAGGACCTCCGTCTCGGTCATTAGCTCCCGAGGGTTTCCAAAAGTATTCATTATTGACTCCAGGTAAAGGTAAATGGTTGCGTCGTCTGCCCGGTAAGACGGAATTTGGCTCTTGAGATAGTGCCCCTGGATGCTCAGCGACTCAACCATGTGGAATGTGCCCACCATAGACAGGGTGGGGTTCATCTTCACGTTGATCTCATTGTAGGGCTCGACGTAGTACAAGCGATACCATTCCCGCAGAGTCTCGACGTCGTACATGTACCAGCTCAGTTGGTCGAATACATCATCCGTGAACCTCGATGCCATGCAAGCGGACATCTGTGGCAGCTGTTGTTGGAAGACGCCCACCGGCTTCACTGCGGTCCGCTTTCGTAGCGTGTGGATGTCCCTCTGGATGGTCGCCAGCGTCTCCTGGAGCTGCAGCACTCGGCGGGGACGCGGCACCAGCAGGTCGTAGGCGCTCTCCTCGGGCAGGAAGTGGATGACGGCACGCAACGGTTCCCCATAGGCAAGAAGCTTCTTATAGAAATCGGTGTCCATGTTTCCTACGATCAGGATCAGGATATTGGTGAACGTAGGATTGTCCCTGATGTACTAGAGGTTGGGAGTACAATAACCTAATACCGAGCAAAGTGTTTTAAGAACTCACCACTCGCTTGGACACCGGCACACCCTTGCCAACTTTGTGATGCTCCTTTGCCGTGACCGACATGCAGTTGATCTTGGCCAGACGTACCTTGTCACTGTTGCCCTTGCCAGTTTTGGGCTTCGCCGTTGCTGGGCCCCGGCTGGACTCAGCGACATTCTTCTTCCTGGCCACTGTGGTAAGGTTCTTAAGCTGGGCTGGAATATTCCGTTGCCAGTAGTTGTGCAGATCGAAATTCACCTCGGACTCAATAGTCCTGGTCACCTTCTCGTACTCGTCAACACATTCGCGAATGCGCATCAGGGCAAAGCTCAGCCTATCCACGGGTAAGTTTGAGGCTCCTGGCTTTGCCCTGGATATTCGCTGGCCGTGATAGGTTGCTTCTTCGACCTCCTTTTCTAAATCGATTACGAATACAGCCCGTCGAACACCGCTGACCACGCGCTTCATGAACTCATCGCGCACAGCCTTTAGTCCATTGTCGTAGAAGTTAACACAGTAAATGTAGTGGCCAACACCTACGGAGCCGACAGATCTGCGGGTTCGCCGGCTGCCTCGGACGGACTTTTGCACACTCATTGTGTGCGAAGGAGGGTCAAATATATATATGCAGTAACGGTTTAGTATGAAGTATCGAAATAAATGAAACAGGTGAAACAAAACGCCAAGGAAACGTTTTTAGGACAGAAAAAATACACACACTTAATATAATATATGAAACGTTAAACATTAAAATTGATTTATTTGAAGTTAAAAAGTGAATTCTACTCAGATATGTCTAGAAACTCTCTTAGCCATCATACCCATTGGCTTTTTAAATCCTATAGTCATCAAGAAGCATTACATATTTTATAAAACTAATAATGCGTGTTTATTTCAAAATAATACTAATCATAGAAATTCAACAGTTGAGCAGCGCAATATTAGATATGCTCGGAGAATGATTTCCGAAAAATGATTTATAAAAAACATTTCATAATTAAACGTTTAAGTATAAGTGATTTTTATTTAATATACTGGTATTATTAAAAGTAAATGTTATAGTAACTACACACTAAATGGCCGACTCTATGTACAAATGAAAATAAGGCAAATTACTTGAATAAATTTCGAAGCGCATTGTACAACCGGGAGATTCGTTAAACACAAATGTAGTACGAATAAGATGCATGGCATTATTCAATATAAACTTAAAGCCTCTTTTATAATATGAAATAAATAAAGGACAAAATAAGATCCATATAAACTAGCAAATAAATTAAAAACCAAAATGCAAACTTCGAAATGCAGTCACTGGCAATGAAGTAAAAGTAGGCAAGGCTAATCCTAAGTAACCTAACTTATATGGCAGTGAAAGGCTATAGATAACTGGCTCTAAACTCGTTATTGATCACAATACATTTGGAAAAAGTTTTGGTGTGGCGTCAACAGGAACCGTAAGAACCCCAGAATGCGTTCCACCCATCGAATGGCGGGCCTCAGCTCTCATCGCTGGACACGAGGCACTCGCTCAGCAGCACGTTCCTCAGGTCGTCCATGTCGATCCAGTCGCGTCTCTCGTTCCGGATAGACACGTGCCGGATGCAGCCTTTAAAATTCTCCCGCGCCATCAGGGACCCACTGGGAGCTATTTCTGCAAGCCACGAAATGAAACAGGTTAAACAATGTGTCTAAATGCATTTTTAGTTAGTTTTACCTGGCAGCCCGCCTATATAGAGAGGAGAGCGTGTTTGCACCTTCCCTGCACTTCGCTGGCTTCCCACACCAATCACGGCTGGCAGTTGGTCGATGCGAAGAACAATCTGCTCGCCGTCGTATAAGGCCGATATGTTGTGCCATTTGTTGTCACACAGAGCGTACTTTGTGGGCAGTGCAGATTCCACACGCATGGGCACTCCATCCCCAAGATCGCAGGAGAATATTATCTGGTGTTTAAATATAATTAGTTTATTAGTGAGCAAATAAAATAAAATGAATGTAGAGACAAATACAAAAAAAAAAAAAAAAAAAAAAAAACGGTGTACGTTGTAACAATGCTTTCCTTTTTATATTTTAAAGGCTTAATTAACAGCTTACATTGCCATTGTGTAGCTCCAACGATAGCGCAGGATAGCCCTTGGGCTCTGAGACACTTAGCAGGATTCCCGATAGTTCCGACGTCCGAAATTCCGTTTCTAAATCCAGATATTTGCCGACATTAAAGTTTTTCTCTGCAAAGACAAATATATCATCATTAGAAACCTATTTTCAAACCTCCGAAATACTAGACTCCGTCAAACTCACTGTAAATGGCGTATGCATCGCCGGGGAAGTAGCTGCCCCTCTCCACAATGGGGAAGCATTGACCCACATTGGAGTGCTTGCCGGGACGGGCCAGGTCCTGGGTGCTGTTGTTGATGCTGACTCGTCGGAGGCAGCCCTTGAACGGCTCTAGGCGAACATAGAGCTCCGAGGACACCTTGACCGGTGATTGGGGCAGTCCGCCGACCAAGAGCAGCTGCGAGGCGCCAATCTTCTTGGGCAGCTTCATCTGGGCCGAGGTCTTTTGGTCTGTGCGTCCAATCTCCACCGACATAGTGACCTTGCGGTCCTGGCAGCCGACCGTAACCCGGTGCCACTCACCGTCGTTTAACTTGGCCGTCAATTGGAGCTCCTCCCGTCGCCGACCACGCACCACCAGGACCAGCTGTCCATCCTTGAGGATGAGAGCTACGTAGTGCTTCGGCTTCTCCTTGCTGCCCGGGGACAGAAAGAGCATGCCGTTCGGATAGAAGGAGCGGAAGTCGAAGCTCAGGTGGAAGTTGCGCTGCCAGAAGTGGCGCTCCGGCAGCTTCAGCTGGGAGTAACTGTAGATGTCGTCGCCGAACTTGAAGGCATTCGGCTCGTAGGAGTAACTGCCGATCTGGAAGAGAGCATCGTGATTAGGCCGCGTCTATCGCCAGTCGAATTGGAACTCAACTCACCGCGACGACTTTGTGTTAGTTTCTGAGATTTAAGCGTAGCATCTTTGCCGAGTGAGAGAACTCACCCAGCGAGTGTGAGTTAGAAAATAAAAACTTTGCCATGACTTCTGTTCGATATTCGTTGTTATAAAAATGTTTTATTCGATAAATGTGATAACAATTAAATGTCCACGTTGCAGTAAGCAAATGTTAATTGTATAATACAGTAATGAAAGCAAAAACGTACACAAAGCGTTGATGAGTGATGTGTGTGATCTGAATATGGCGAAACTTACGAACTAGGTTGAGCTCTGGAGCCGAGCTGCTATCTATTAGGCAAACATGTCGTATGAAATATTTACATCATAGAGCATTCTTATAAACTATGAATAGGCGCTCCCAAAAGCTTAAAACGATCGATTATCGGGCTTAAAATTATGTAAACCAGCCTGCCTACAGGAGCAGGAGCAGAAGTCTTTGATTCGATAACTGAATTCTCCCCTCTGAGCTTGCTCTTGTGGGCATTGTCCTGAAGCCTGAAGCTTAGTGCTAGAACTGAGGTTATATTTTTGATGATGGTTGGGTTGTTATATTAATCCACATGTAGACCACATAGAGTAGCTTGTTTGGTTAGATTTTGTTTTGTTTTAGGCGAAATTAGTATACAAATGAGCTTTCGTGAAGCGCAGCGCTTGAAGCTTTTAGCATAGTCGCTTTTGACATAATTGCTTAGCAACTAAAATCCTATAAAACAAAGAGAAACGGTTGAGTTTAACATAGTTAGGCAGCCACATGTTTTCATGCATCAGATGGACAGCAAGAACCCGATCCAATCGTTAACCCCATTCAAACCAAGTCCGAAAAGAAGAAGGCTCTAGCAACTCACCCGCTTGCAGCCCTCAGGCGAGGCTGTGAAACTCTTCCCGATCATTGGTTCCGTCTTCAGCAGGACGTCGTAGAGTCCCCCCTTGAGGCTGCCCATAAGCGGACCATTGCGGCCAATCTGAACGTTGGCAAAGGTCAGGGCATCGTTGAAGTTCACGGTTCGGTTGTTGAACACCACGTCTCGGATGGCTCCTTCCAGGTTCACGAAAGTGGGTGCCAGCGGGGTATAGCTTTCGTGAGGCGGTGCTCCTCCTATGTAGAGTCCCCCCGTGTCCCGGGGCAGACTGACCACCGTCGGGTTGCCGGTGAGGCTGCGTACTTCCTGCAGCTCGTCGTCCACCATTAGCTCAAGCTTCCGGCCCGTCTTGATCAGATTAACAACATGCAGTTCGCCATCGTTCAGTTGGCTAAAGTTGGAAGACATCTTGATAAAGCTGCGCCCCGAATTTACCCACACATGCAGTTGGCCATCCACCAGGCTCATGGAGTAGTTTCCCTTGATGTCCTTGGCATCATAGTCGGCCAGGACCTCGGGCGGATAGGCGGCCAGGAGCAAGAGGCAGTCCGGCTGCAGGGTACGGAACACCAAAGCGGTGTTTGAGCGTTTCCGAAGCGACTGCGAGGGCAGCTCCAAGTAACCGTTGCCCGAAAAGCCAGCCCTAACGAGGGATATCCTTTTAGAAAATAGTTCACAATGTAGGGGTCCATCTACTCACTTGGTTATCATGTCCTTGCAGGAGGGCTCTACGCCATAATAACTGGAACTCTCGAGGGGATCGTAGGTCTCCCCGTTCACTTGCACATCCTTCATGCAGCCCAGGAAGGGATTATCAGCTCCAGGAGCTTTTGAAGTACCAGAAGTGAAACCTTTGAACGAGGCAATATAATTATTTGAGTATTGTTTATAAGGTTGAGGTTTGATCTTCTTAAAAGAGAAAAGAGAGCATCCTATAACCTTAACCGTACCTGGTGGAACTCCGCCCAAATAGTAAACTGCCTTGGACAGATCCGGTAGCATGTGAATATTTACTGGTAGTGTGGGAGCTCCTGAAACCGGTCGATCATTGTTTACGCGAAGCATTCCATTTTCCGTGCTGCGTTTGGCAGAGAACTCTCGTGCGGCCTCAATTTTAATCCACTGACCCACATTGTACTTCTTGGTGGTGTTGATCTCCAGCTTGGACTCGTCGCCGTAGTCGATGCGGAACATGATCCGACCTCGGCTCAAGGTAACCGACACCGAGCGGTTCTGTTAGCAGAAGCATTGAAAACTTAATTGTTTAATAACAAAACGTGAGTACGTACGTTCTTGTCATCAACCGCCAGGAACAGCAGAGCGTTCTCGTCCAGCGTTCGGAAGGTCATTTGTACGGAGAAGAGATTCTTTCGGGTAGGCCTAGGGCGGGTCTTCATCAGCTGGGCGTATCCCAGGCCATTGAAGTGGCGAGCTGAGGAAGCAGCTGCAGACTCCCTGGCTCCAATCATGGCTCCCCCACAGCTTCCCTCGCTCGTAACAAAGTTCCACAGTCCCAGGGGCTTGTTGTCCACCTCCACCTGGTGCACAACCACATTAAGTCCCGGCGTGAGCTGCAAGTCCTTTGAGGCGAAGCCGCCCAAGGATATGCGATCGTGCCGAGACTGATAGAAGCGTGTGTGCTCCGTGTCCGTGGAACCAGTGATGGTCAACGGAACGGTGGGCGTCAGCTCGCCATAGTTGTTCATCCGGCGCACCATTAAGCTTCCCAGGTTTAGCGTCCGATTGGCCTCCACGTGGAACCAGGCATCGTCATACTTGGGGTCCCGTGTCTGGACCACCATGGGGTGCGTGACAGTGGCTGTGGTACCGCCGAGATTCCATACCAGGCGCACCCGACGCTTGTGCAGCTCCAGCGTGATGTGGCGTCCCTCGCTACCCTCCAAATGGATCAGTGGAGAGCTCTCGAGATGATTGGCCAGGGCAAAGCTAAGGCGCAGGTTGTTCGAGGTACTCAACCCGTAAGAGGCGGGCAGATACGAACGACTGCATTTCGGGCCCAGGGACTCCAAGGAGACATCAATCTGCGGGGGAAAAGAAGGTGATTAAAATAGTCTTTGGATTGCCATTAACGTTAAGAATATCTTTTCATTTTAAGGTTTCAAGTTCCTAAAACTATGTACGTGAAAAACCAAAAGATTGGCAAATAAAAGTATACAAAATAAAAAATTCTTAACTAACACAAGTACATACTTCTTAATTACGTCCTTAAAATTGTTTTACACTCACCGCCTCGGCCGCGTGCCTAGCCTTGGCAATCTGATCTCTGAGGCGTTGCAATTGCTGGGCCATGCTGTTGTTCCAGGCGTCAAAGGCCTGCTGTTTCTGGGCGGCCTGGCGTTCGAGGTAGCTAAGGGAGACATTGGCCAGCCGCAGATTGGTCTTGGTCAACGAAATGTTCTCCTGGGCCATGCCCAACTTGATTTCCCAGTCCGGCTCCAGGGTGGAGAAGGACTTGCGCATATTCTGAATAGATACCTCCATCTCTTTGGCCAGTCGGAGCTCTGCTCGCATCTGCTCCCCGGTTCGCTCGGCCAACTCCAGGCTCTCCTTGGTCTGCCGACGGGCTGAGCTCTCGGAGAGGCCCTGCAGTTGGCTGGAGATGTTGTTTGTGCGTAGGCCGCAGTCAAAGATGGTGGCCTTGATGCCCTCCACCCGTTGCTCCTGCCGGTGGAGCTTGTCCTTGAGAACATTGGACTTGTGCATCTGTTTGAGGGCTTCCTGCTGTAGCTGCCGTGACTTGTGCAACGAGTGCTTGGCTCGATCGATCATGGAGCTGCCGTCACTGGGATAGAGTGTCCTTTGGGCCTCGTACACCCGGTCCTTGGCCAAAGCCGAAGCCAGTCGCGCATCGTTGATGGCCTTGGTTATATTGCTGTGCGCCGAACTGGCCAGCATGGCTATGCGGGCTGCGTTCCTGGTAGGTTGAAACTGGCGGGCGTACTCGTTGGACCGCTCCAGAAGATGGTTAGCGTGCTTTTCCGCCTTGGGCAGCCAGTGCTTGCGAACCTCCCGCTGCTGTTCAGCCTTCACGCCCAAGGTGGTGTTCAGTAGCACCCGCGATCCGTCCAATTGGTTGAGTTGCCCATTCAGATCTATCTGCCGCTGAAGTGTCTGTCTCACCAGTCCCTCGCCCCTCTCCAGGAAGCCCGGATCGGTGTGCTCCGAGATGCGCTGGTTGAGGTCATTCAGCTCCTGGAAAGATTCGCCCACGTGACCACTGAGATTGCGTACGTGCTCCAAAACATCTTCCGCCTCGCTCTCCACCTCCACTATGCGATCCAGGTGCAGTCCCAGGTCCACTATGCGGTGATTGGTCTGGTTGATGTCCCGCCACAGCATCTCCAGGCGGCCACTCTCGTCAAAGGCAGCATCCGAGGCATTGCCCATGGCGTAGTAGTGGCGCCAGGCGCAGTCGTTGGTGCTGCGGATTCCCTGGAGCAGTTGGTCGTGCTCCTGAACGGCCTGCAGGTAGAACCGGGCTTGCTTCAGGGCTGTCGGCAGGCTGAGGTGCTGGGCACTCTTCCCATAGCCCCGCAGGTCGGAAAGGGTTTGAAGGACCTCTGCCCGGACCAGCCCGGCGTCGTGCCGCTGAACCAGGGCATCCTCCCGCATTGTTTTGAGGGCAAACTCACGCTTGCCAATGGTGCTCACTGCCTTGCGAGACTGGAATTTTACGTTCTCGGCATGGGCATCCAGCTTTAGGATGCCGGCGGAGTCATAGTCCTGCAGCAGTCGCCTGGTCTGGCTGAAGTCCTGCTGTCTCTCGTTCCACTCAACGTATGCTCTCTCGTACTCGGACAGCTTGCGGTACGGAGCCGGGATCCCGGTAAGGTCCATGTTGTGCATTCCGCGACGCAGCTTGTGGCCCACAAGCTCCACATAATCAAGAAGCAGAAGGGTGCAGTTGTCGCAGACTGAGGGGAGAATTAAACATAAATCAGGTCATGCGAAATGGAATGGCTAATTATCTACTAACCCCTGCAGCCATTATCCACCAGATGGTGACGTTCCGCCTGACACTTGTCGCACTTTAGCCCAGTGACACCTTCGCGGCAGTAGCATCGCCCCGTCTCCGGATCGCAGCCCTCGGTGCGAATGCCATCCGGATTGCAGTTGCACGCCTGGCAGCTACTGTTGGGATACCGCGTCGGATCGCCAAAGTACCCCGCTTGGCATCTCTCGCACAGCCGGCCGGTGTAGCCGGGCTTGCAGACACAGCTCACTTCGCCGTCCCAGACATTGCAGCCGCGGGCGAAGTTCCTGTTGGTCTCCGGACAGGGGCATGCCTGGCAGCCATACTGGGAGTTCGGGTCGCCGTAAAAGCCATCAGCGCACTGCTGGCAATGGTCGCCACCGCTGTTACCCCGACAATTCTATGGAAGGTGTTGAGAAGGGGCTTAAAAATCTACAAGGATACCAGACCTGGCCAAGGGATTGTCTTACCAAGCATACGCCAGTCTCCTTGTCACAGTCACTGCTGCGGCCATTGCAATGGCAGGGCGCTGCTCTTCCTATTAGGTCCTCAATGAACACACTCTCCACAACGGTGGTGTTGCGCCAACGGTAGAAGGATCGCCCTGGGTCCTGGCACGACAGCCCATCGAAGCGTTTGGGGCACTTGCAGCGCTCCACGCCCTTGGCTATAAGATTGGTGGAACCTTGGATGTAGATTGCCGCATCCATGTGTACATTTTGCAGGCTGAAAAAGAAATATTCCGTTAATATGTAAGAACTATACTAGATACATTTGCCAGACCAATACTTACACCACCTCCTGGAAATCGGCAAATGCAAATGCCCTTATGAAGACGTGTCGAATATTCTGGAGAGCCGCCATCAGGGTGGCCCTATCCACGGCCTGGTTGGTGTGATGGTACTTCCAATAGGACTCGTGCAGGGACACTCGATGGGTAACGTTCAGAGAGTACTCGAACTTCTCGTACTCGTAGAAGTCTAGCACTAGCTTTGAGTGGGCGTGCACCTGCACCAGAGGAAACTGGCTCAAGACCTTGCGCTCCAGCGGCTTCTGGGCCCCCGTCGTGATCAGGGTAAAGTAGAGGTACCCGCCATAGCTGCCGGTGCGATCTCCGTAAAACTGGGGCGGCAGCTGGAAGTATAGCGGGTGGTAGAAGGGTCCGTAGGCTCCGATCGACACATTTCCCGTGGACTTGGGCACCAAGCTCAGATCGTTCATGCGCTGGATCTCCGCATCCTCGCGATGGAAGCTGCTGCCCGCCATCTGTACCACCACAATGTACTCGTAGTCTCCGCCGGAAATGTTCTGGGGTCTTATTTGCTGGATGCTCAGGTTCCGTGACTCCGGCATGCGGATGTGACCCCAGGAGAGGTCGCTCTGCTCGCACTCGCCGGAACGACCGAAACAGTAGCAGCGGGTGCAGCCCTCCGGATTGAGGGCCGAGAGTCCGAAGGTGCTTTGCATGCATGTGTCGCACTTGAGACCCACGACGAGCGACTTGCAGGGACACTGGCCATTGGAGTCGCAGGCGATTAGGCCGTCCGTCCGTGTGAAGGAGCCCTCCACATCGCAGGCACAGCGACGGCATTCGGGGTATCCGAAGTAGCCGACGGCGCAGCTGTCACATGTCCTGCCCGCGTAGCCCTCCCGGCACTGGCACTGACCATTGCTAGAAGCGCATTGCTGTCCGATGGAGCCGATATGGTCGCAGTCGCACTCCCTGCACCCCAGACGGTTCTGCCAGCCCCAGGTGCCCGGCACACACTGGCCACAGCCCAGGCCCCGCGTGAACTTCGGGCAGATGCAGCGCCCGTTGTGCGGATCGCACACCTGACCCTCCGCCGTGCAGGCCGAGCAGCGCTGGCAGCCCTCCGTGCCGAAGCCGAAGAAGCCCTCGGTGCACTCGTTGCAGTGCTGGCCGCCGACTCCGATCTTGCAGTCGCATTGCCCCGTCCACGGGTTGCACTCGTGTCCCCGGGATCCGTGGGGATCGCATCGGCAGTCCCGGCAGCCGGTGCCCTCGGTGAGGTTCCAGTGGCCCGACCGGCACTTGTCGCACCTCCTCCCGGTGACGTTGGCCAGGCAGGCGCACTGACCCGTGCGCTTGTCGCAATCCGATGACAGGGAGCCAATGGGACTGCAGTGACAGTCTAAAATAAAAGAGTTTATTGTTTATAAGATATTTGTTCCAATAATGTGTTGTTAAATCCCGCAATATATCATTATGAATACATGTTTTCATCACATTCATTTCCACTAATCAACATTCTAATCGATGAATCAATGTCGAGGCTAAACTGGCTGGATCGAAACAATTAATCCCTTTCTTTGAGCTTTCCCCGGCTTGGGTTACTGGGCCACGAGTACGTCATTGTCAGTGGCAGCCAACTAACTGCACCCAAGCAGCCACCAGACCCACTAGCCAGGCAGTCAGCCGCTTCCTCCTCCCGCCGGTTGTTGGGTTTGGGTCTGGGTTTGTGGGTTGCGCGTAGGCAGCGCCTCCGAGTCCGCCCACATCTGCATTGGGTTTCCTATTCGGGCGACAAACGACAAATGCGACGACGGCCCAAACGGACGATGGACGCGAAAAAAGCTGTGGGAGACGACGACGACTACGACGTCGGAACAAGCCAGACAAGTCTGCCCGGCGTACGAGTATGTGGACGGGGATCGGGGAAGGAGACTCATACGAAAATATATTCATTCATAAATCCGGTAAAACCAACGCAAAAACACTTTTCAAATTGATTGCACGATCTATAAAAAAATATAGCTAAAATATGGACAAAAAAGTGCATGCAAATTTCAAAGAGAGTTGGCACACTTCTAGCAGTAATGGACTCTGAATGCTCTACAATCAATGAAAACTCAAGAGTTAATGTTCTTTCAAATTTCATACAGTCTTCAATGCTTATATATACCTGAAATATAAGTTTAATATATCCGAGAAAAATCCGAAGATATAAGATTTGAAAAATAATATCGCAATAAATTCGATATTGTGCATTTTGACATCATTGACATGTTCAGCTATCCCAAGTTCTAGCGCCGCAACGGCTTATAGAAATTCTTGAAGATAGCTTGACTCTGCAACAAATTGCCACAAAATATACTCAAATGGACATTAATGTGCTGTGTAAGCCAACATGCTTCCGTTGAATTGCAGGGTATTTACAAATATGAACAGCTTAGCACGCGACACGATCGGATACGATAGGTGATAGTAGACCAGCTCCAGCGCTGTTTTTGCCGTCAGGAAAGGTGGGGAGCGGGAGCCGGAGAAGGAAGCAGTGCCTCAAGGCACTTGGCATATGACTGGGACTTGAGGACTGACTATAGTGCAGCTGTCAAGTACTTGCCAGCGTTTGGGATTTGTGTTTTCATGAATGAAAAGAGTGGCGGAGAAAGGCGTACGACTCCTTCGGATGGGGCCACCGATGCAGAGTTCAATCAACTGACGCCATTCAGATGTTTCGTCTGGGCAAATGATGTCATTAAGGCCACAATGGGAATCACGAATGCTTACTTATTTTTTGCCTGGAGATTTTGTTTGGAAATGCGTTTGTCATGCCATAGTTTGAGAGTCACTTACACGCCCACTGGATATTTATTGCGTGGGTCCTGAGTCTTTTCCCATTCAATTGTTGGTCTCTCAGACTTTTGGCTTTATTGACAATTTTGTTGTCTTTGGCTTCTTTTTTGTTTTCCATTTTCTGTTTTGTTCCCCCCCCCAATTGCTGGCCTGGTCCCTGTGGTCAGCTATCTCGTGTGTGGGCCGCCTTGAGGGTACTTCCGTTCGCCTAACGGTCTTCGGCTCCAATATGCGTAAAATTGTAATGTTGCATCTGTATGGGCGGAGTTGAAGTTAACCATTCTTTGCGGCTGACGGATCGTAGGCCAGGGAACGGAGGATAAAGATGAGATCTCAGTTATCATTTAGACATGAACAGCCATTAGTCTCGGTTGGACAGTGGCCTTGGAGCGTGTCTTTCTTGCTGCACAACTTGGCGTTTACACAATGTGTTCACCCATGCCCAGCATGGCTCGCCATTCAACACATTTGGCCACAAATGAAATGCAATGCAGTGCAATAAATTAACAATCAAATACTAATAATTCTAAAAATACCAGTGAATTGACAGTTTAATTGCAAAGTCTCATATTTTCTAAAGTAAAGGACTGAAGCGATTGCTGAAAAATGCCAAAACTCAAAGCTCACTTGTTGAGCCTCAATGTGGAGCATGTGTTGTGTGGGCAACATAACTTTTGCTACTCTTGACACAACAGAATATTGATTAAATGATTTATGGGCTTGCTGACTGTGTGCTTGGACAACATTGCGTATGCGCAATACAACAAAAAGGAATTATATAGCCAAGTTGCTCGACTTTAGGATGCTTAGTCCTTTACTTGCAATTAAATTTAAAAACGCTTCTCAATAAATAATCTGAATATTTACTTAAAATATCTATAAACATATTGGAAATGCATATACAAAAGTTATTATTACTGAAATGAAGGATCCCTTTTTAAAATTAAATGCGAATATTGTAATTTAATGGAACATTTCTAATGTAATATTTCCTAGAAGTAAAATTTATCCAATAGATCATATCAAAATTCCAAATTAAAATAGTGAATATCCCAATTCAAATACTACTCGTATGTTCGTATCTTCGACATTTCCACAGGTAATAAAGCGGCAATTAAGCGTCTGTTGGCAACTGCGATACAAATCTGGTGGCAACACGCTGACTGACTGGCTGACTGGCTGACTGAATGCATAAATGAATGAATGCACGAATGAATGAGCGCAGCGGCTGCCTTCGATTGAGTGATTGACTCTGTGGCCAACCGACTTACCAACGATTTATATATAAAATTACATTTGAAATGTCCAAAATGAGGGGAACAAATGTAGTTAGCCAGCTTTTCGTTGCTCCCATCGCCTTGTTAGCCGCCCACGGCTGATCCACATTTAAAGCGCTCGAGGGAGCGAAGAGAGAGTAGTGAACGGGGGCATTGAATGGGGAGGAGGACCACCCGGCTGAAGCTTGCGAGCGCTCGAATTTTCGCCGTTTTCCCCTTATTTTCTCTGCCTTAGTTAATTAACCCGTTTGCATAAATTTCGGCCCGGGCCACCAGCGGAAGGCACAGCCACAGCCAGAGACCAGACCAGTTCTGCTCCTCGACCGGCTGTCCGGGGCATTATTTATGCTTTCTTTGATCGAACTCGGCCCGGCACGTCATAATAGTCGCAGTGAGGTCCCAGCCGGTGCCACTGCCTCCTCCTCCTCCTCCTCCTCCTCCTCCTCCGCCTCTCCAAAACGCTCGCCTCAATTGTTTTCGTGCGCGTTGTAAATTAATCGAATATTAAGTTGGCCAGGAAATAGTGTTTGACTCCTCAATGGCCACGTTCTGGCCCCACTTGCCCCACCGGCCGCTCGGTAATGGCGGGGAGTATTTGAGAAAATAATAGAAAAATTAATTATAGCATTTTGTATTCTTTAATAAACAGTTGCCAGTGTCCGCCTGTTGGTGTTTGGATCAACGGCGCCCGATAAGTGCCGGCGTCTATTAAAGTGGCCACATTAAGCTCGGTCTCGTATGCAATTTATAAATTTTTGTGCCGTGTCGGTTGAGCCGACTTTATGGCGAATTGAGTTGGCTTGATGGGGAAAACGTGTTGGAGATTATTGGGGCGGCAGTGTGATTGGTATCAAGTGTGTTTAATAAAATATATCAGAACGGAAGTTAAACTGTTTTGGAGATGCGCAACATAAATAGTTTGATTTAAGAATAAATCGTTTGAAGGAAATTATTTATGGCATAGCAAACACTGAATTTAAGAATTATTTATGTTGCATCTGTATCATTAATACATCAATCACACCATCGCAGAGGATATTGATTTTGGAAAAATGAAGCGCAATCTGAAACTGATGAAAAAACGAAATTTTCCATTCTAATGATTCCATAAAAACAAAAGATTAACTTTTCGAATTAAAGAAGAATACATAAAAACGATCAAAGTGCAGGATATTTTTGCTAAATCTGTACTCATAAACCGAATTTCAGCCAAGTAATTTTTATACTTCTCTCTGAAAAGCCTTTTATCATCTCACGATCTAAACGATCACAGAGGCCGGACAAACAGTCATAAAAATCTTAAGATATTACCGGCAGAACGAGCTTTAAAATTAAAAAAAAAAAACATACATGAAACAAGCTGAAGCAGATACTTGCAAACGGTTTGCGCTAATGTGTATTTTGACCCGAAAGATTAAAACTACAAAATAATTGAAAAAGCAAAAAGATTCGAATTACTGGCCACACATTTAAAATGTAAATAGCTACTTCTTGCCCTTGTAACCAGAGTCAAATGGATAGGCAACTGACATATTTTAATTGTTCTGATTGATATCCATCGCAATAATATAATATTTCTATAAAACACGTTGAACGAAATAGTGAATGTCTATTTTACGCATAATCAAACTTATTTACAATAAGATATGCATCCATTAGTTAAACTCTTAGTAGAAAAGGAAATGCTGCCAACGCTTAAATTAAACAAAAATACACAGCACAAATTGGTGTTTCCAATGGGGTGCGCCTGAAATTTGGCACGGAGATCGGTTTTCTGGCCATGCGAATGTGACATTTGCAAAATGTTTTTCATATTTTTCATATTTATGCTGCCGCGGCAGTGCCCGTCCAAGACCAGCACGGCAATCTACTTCGTCTGGGTCTTGTAATTTATGTTTCCTGCATTCGCAAAAATGTTTTCTTTTTTTCGGTTTGTAATTTACAAATTTTTTCGGGGCACTGCTCATTAGTCAATGACACGCTGCAAATGGCAAGAGATACTTTTGGCACATTTAAATGCAAATTAATGTGCCATTCATTTGTGGTAACACCCATCCATCATACTGCGAATAGTTTGACAACCATAGGCAAAGGTCACTTGCCACCTCAATATATATTTGTATGAGTTTCACAATCTCCGATATGAATGGAGGAAAATCTGCATGCGGGTAATACCAAAGTTTATGGCACGGAAAATTGGTCCCGCATAAGCGATTTTGCATATGAGGATTAAGTATGCAAATAATCTTTGGGGCTCCACCGGCCACTTGTCTGACTTCGGAAAATATGCTCTTGGCCTTACAAACTATATCATTTAGGCTTATGGTCAGCGCAAACACCCGGCTACATGCGTCTACGGATTAAGCAATGAACATGAATCAGTAAGACTAACGATTAGATATAAATATATAAGAAAACGACTTCCAGATTTCTCTGGGCGTATTTTTATTCGCGCATCGTAAATGAACCCCGAAAAGTGCTTTGACTTTCACACATGCTATAAAAACGTCGAATTGAATTTTATTTCAATTAACAAAACTATTTCCCTCCCCCTGGACTAGCCAATAATAAAACCAGATAGACTCAATGCACGTTGCACGCCATCTATCCAGATTCCGGATTAGCCGGCAGCATTTTCAATTTGGCCAACTGAAAACAATTCAGACCAACTCTGGCAAAGGGGACCAAGGATTTTATCCGCTTTTTAATTTTAAGATACATTTTGCTTATAAAGATAAGGTTTACTTCGAAAGGCCTTCGGTCTGCAATGTAATTATTATACAATTGTAATTAACCAAAACATAATAAAAGCATCACAAATTTCGATTACTGGAAATTAGTGGGAATTACACCTTTTGTAAAAGGCTCAAAGAGGAGGGCTATTATAACCAGTGTTATCAGTGTTTTAGGCTAATGCTTTATATGAACACTAGGGCTACGAATAATTTATGTAAGCGGTAAATGAACATATATAAAAATGTGCTATATCTAAAATATGGGTTGAAAAGGTGAACAAATAGATTCAGTGTCCTTTAAATGTTACTGTCAATAGGTATTACTATGTAACTTTAAACAGAGTTCCTAGCTTTTCTCCGAAACAATCGTATTGCTTCCAGCTTGCTTCTAGTCTTTGTCTTAAAAAAATTTACCATTTGAATAAATTTATTGATTTAAGCAAAGTCAGCAACAATAACGTTTGAAATTATGTAAATACAATTCCTTTCCCAGGGTATTCAATCGGTGTGTGTTCGATTCGATTTGGAATCGCTTGGATTGCTGTTCATATTTTGACATCATATGTCATGTAACAGTAACTGGCCGCAGTTTATTGCAGGTTTTGGTGTTGTGTTGGTGTTGAAGTGGATGCTGTTTTGCCGGCCCATGGAATCGAGGATCGGCGCATTACCGCCGCCCATGTGACACTCCCACATACTCCCATGCTGGCCGACACACACAGGTAACTCCGCATGTCTTGTGGCAGCCAGTCGGCCCAGACAACCGGGCAGCCCAGAGCCGGGTATCGGATCCGGGGACTCGGAGGCCTCGGGACGTGAACACACCCATTGGCAAGAGCTGGCCAAGAGGGGAAATTGGGGGCAGGAGCAGTCAAGCGATCTCGACCAAGTGACAGGAAATGCAATTTGAGTGCGCTAAACTTTTGACTGCGTTTAGCTTTTGATAGGCGAAAGTACACAAGTCTATTGGGGCATAGTACACATATGAATTTCATGTCTCTTTTTCAGCCACTTTTTGTGGGTGTTGCCGCCTCGGTGGGCGTACTCGCAGTGAAATATCTTTGATTTTAATTGGAATTGCTTAATTAAGTGCGCGAATTTGTTTCATGCCATTAGAAGCGGTGAACTTTGTAGTCTAGAGAGGGGTGATTGAGTTCACATTTTCAGTGGTTGGGGGAAATAACTGTGAGGAATTGGGCCGAAAGTCAAGACCTCGTTGATTAAAATATCAAATTCAGCCGGATTTTAATGTCACCATATATATGTCCCCTCGGTATATAGATTGTGTTGACAACGATGTTGTATCTATTCTGTAGTTATTAAAAATGTGTAATAAATTATTAAATTTAATACATAGTTTTTAGTACAATTCGGAGCTACTCTCTGCTATTCACGAAGCTCACCGAAGTGGTTGGGTTACTCGAAGGGCTTACTTTTCGCCAAAACCCGTGCTTGGCTGGGGGAATTGTTGACTCGCACCTTCCGTCTCAAGAGTTCCGCACCATCTGGGCTCTTTCCGCTCCCCTCACTCGCTGCTCGGCGGAGTCAAGCACATGTTACGTGCCAACTTCTTGCCTACTTCAGCTGGAGAAAAAGTTGCCGTATCATTTAAACTGCCGCTTCGTTGTTTACGCATCGGCACAAACAACAACAGAGGAGCAGACTGCGGTACGGGCAACGAAATCATTTGAAGTGCATAGATCAAAGTGACCGAGGCGCCAGGGCACAGTGTTGGTTTTCCGGATTTCTCTGCTCGTCGGTGGGATTTCCTCTTGCCTTTCGGCCAGGCGGTCGTCTCTGACCTTAGACAACCTGGCACACGTTGCGGGGGACTGGTTTTCGAATCAAAATTGCCAAATACATAGGGAAAACGTGACTTTGAGCTGGAGCCAGAGTCAATAATCCTGAGACTTTTGAGTTTTGAGACTACACAGCTACAGTTTAAGCAGAAGGGGACTGATTTAAGTCAATCCCCTGGATCTATGGGTTATTTCTCTTAGTTAACCTCGATTCCCGCTCGAGAAACCACAAACTTTCCTATCGTTGGCCTTGCAATTCGTCATCGTTTGAAAGTGGAAATAAATGTAGTGCCTTTTTTTCGTAATCTAAAGTTTACTCTCTCGTAAAGCTTCAAAGTTTTCAACGTAAATAATTTTAATATTTATTTTTGCATTTTCGCTGTCGCAACATGCTGAGCAACACCTTTATAAACATTTTTGCAAACGATATTTATGAGAGTTTTGGTGGGGGCCGAATTAATGCTGCATTTAAGCAACATAAAAATAATATTTCGGCATTTTTCGATCTACGTTATTTTTTTTCGATTTGCCTCAAACTAGTTTTCGGTAATCAGATTTAATGAAAATTGAATAATAAATATTATCTGGCGTGCAATCGGGCATTGGAAAAATTGCTGAAAACTGCATTAATATTTTCCATTATTATTTTTAAACACCGAGAAGTGCTTGCGTGCTTGAAAATGTATGTAATTAATGATTCCTGATTTTATGGACGAGTGTTTGCTTGGATTCCATTTATTTTTGGAGTCATTCCTTTTTTTTAAACCTTAAAGGTGTGTATTTTGTTTTATAATTAGCATAGAAATCAGTAACTATAAATACAAGAACAAAGAGCCAACGGAATAGGCCATAATAAATTATTTCCCAACCAGTGTAGGTACCACACACAAGCGAAAAGCCCTTGGCCAATTGAACTTTAATCCGAAAATTTCAACAAATGACTGCCTCGGGCCATACAGTTTGTGAGCCACTGCAGCTTAATGTCAGACTTGAAATGCGTCTGAGCCGATAAGATTGACACTTGCATTTGTCATTCGGCTCGTTTGTTTGTTTGTTGTTTGGGTTTGTTTGTCCGTCCATTTGCCTCGCTAATAACAAGTTTCGTTACAGTATTTCTCCAGAGAGCTGGTCCAACCTAACAGCTCCCTACCCCCTTACTCCCCGACGAGCTGGGCTTAGCATTTTCCAGTTTTTGTTTATATTTTTTGTTGGTGCCGTTTTCTGTGATTTTGGGTTTTATGTGCAATTAGCGAGCGCATTGTTTGTTTGCTTTGTGTGGCACGTTTCATTGTAATTAAAAAATCGCCGTTTTGCCGCTCAATATCGGGACTTGGCCAGCTCCATGGTCTACTGCCAAAAGAAACGCCATGTACGAGCATGTTAGGTGAGTGTTGCTCAGTCATGCATGGGATTTTCATCTGGGTTTCTTTCATGAGAGACAGCGCAGCGGTATGAAAACCAGGGAAGGGAGGATGATTTTAGTCTAATAAGGAAATAGGTTACAGAACTTTTTTTATCTTTTTTTTTAAGAAACTTACAAAGAGATAAAAATATAATGTATGATGTTCTTGTTAATCTTTATCTCTTTCTGAGTAATTTAAGTAAAAGAGTTGTAATTATTCTTTATTCTCTATTATTCTTCTTCTAAATCGATAGAAAACAAAAGAAATTTTAGAAATTAGGAACTTATTTGTCCTGCCAATTATTAGCTGGAAAACAGAAGTGTGGATTTTTAAACATTTAAGAGTTATTAGAGTTATCACTACCAGGGGATAAACGTATATCAGAACATTTCAATGAAAAATCGTTCAGTGATCGATGTTGTTGGATAAAACTAAATTTCAGTAACTAAAAAAACTTTTAAACAGTTCAAATATGTATACATTATTTATTTGTATGGAAATAATTGCAGAGGCACATACATATCTATGTGAGATCCTGTTGTGGTAGCATTTCCTGCTTGCATCTGAACTCCAAGTGGAGAGAATGTCATTCAGAGTCCCTGCCGGGCGCCACATAACACACCAATGAGCAAAATGTCCGCAAGCCGACCACCGCCGTGTGATCCCCCTCGACCCTGCCACAAGATGCCAGATTCGTGCTGGTTGGGGGCGATGTCTGGGGGATCTGGGATGCCTGGTCTCGCCGAAATGCTAATTGAACGCCATGCCGAGGGGGCGTGGTCTACTAATGTGCGGTAGCCTGGCCAAAGTTTCGCAAGCTACTTTTCCACCCCAGCTGTATGTTTTTATGCATTTTAAAGTGTGTGTAATTTGATTTTCTTGCAAATTTGTTGAGTGATTCGATTACATAAGCCAAATAAAAAAGAAACTGCAAGGAGAAAATCAATAAATTACGGCAGTCGCCTAAAAATTGATGCTGGTCGGTATATGTGGTTTTCTTTTTTTCCAAAATATACGCTGTAAAGAGTTGATATCTGTTGCCAGATTTGAGACACGGAATTGCCTAATATATTTCCAAGCACTCAAATAAATCCCAAGTAAATAATAATATTTGTGTACATGTACAATCAGCCATGCTCCGGTAATCGTAATTTTTTTTTCGATTTCGATTTGGCCAAAATTGTCCGATTTCGATTTGGCCAAAATTGTCCGATTTCGATTTTAGGTGCTCCGGTTTTCGCAAAATTTTTGCTATCGTTTTGCAATCCGAATGTTTAATTTACTTACTGGTTGATTTGTGCTTTTCCTTGATATAGTAGCTCGTCGCATACTCGAATAAAATCAAAAAAAATATTTTTTAACACACATTTTAAGACATGAAGTTAACTTAACACAGCTGTTTAAGCAGTTTTTCACACAATAAAGCTTCCACATTTTCCACAGTCTTAATTCCGATGTTCACAATTACTTTCTAACTGCATTTTGACCATTAAAGTAATTAAATGAACTAGCAGTATTTATAATTAATATTTATGGCCCTTCTTTAAATTTATTTAAGAATTCATTTATATTTTATATTGACTTTTACCAGCCTGTTTCGTTTCACCAACAGTATGGCAACCTTCGCGATAAGTTTTGGCGAGTTACTTATCGACATTTGGCCAAATTGAAAATTCCGTATGCCGACGGCAAAAGTTTGTCAAATTTTAGGTGGGGTCAGAAATAATTTTTTTATAAAATATCTACTTGTCAGAATGATCTTGTGGTGCTGTGGATTTATCATCAATAGATCACTGAGTATACTATTTTTTTCCCTTAGTAAATAAGGTATGATTTTCTATAAAAAAAGGCATTGACTTTTCATTTCGGCCAGGCAAAGGTGCCCGTTTTAAAAACCGAAAAAAATTTTACGATTTCGAAAACCGGAGCACCGATTTTTCGATTTCAAATCGAAATCGAAAAAATTTTACGATTTCGATTACCGGAGCATGGCTGAATATTGACATTTTCTGGTGATAAGGAAAATGTTTGACTCGGTGCCGATTGTAGTTTTCTAATGATTTATTACAATTAAAAAAAGGGATTACAGTTGAATACAAATAATAGTGCTTTGAGTTGGTTTTTGTGAAATTATATTCCGGATTTCAATTAAATCACAACATTGAATTAAATGAAATCAATTGAAAACATTAACCTCTGTTAGCCAATGTCACGTTATCATTGTATCTTCGTTTTATTATCGGAGGACTTGAGATATAAATTGATAAATTTTTCAATTTTTATCATTTCAAATTAAAATAATACAAGTATATATAAACAGAAACTGGTATATTCTCTCGGACACCTTTCAAATCCCGCTGAAATCCGAAATCGAAGTCAACTGACCAATTAGGCAAGCTTTCTACGCGTATTGCCGCCGGGGATAATTACTGCACTTCGATGTGGACATGGTGATGAAGGCGCCAGTCGCGGTCTTGGCATCCATTTAACCACATTAACTACCATAAGCCGCTGTGAATGCTACTTTTATTGGCGTAATTAACACCTTTTGCTGGCGATGCCAGCTTGCTTACCACGGTGCCTGCTGCGCGGCGTCGTCGAGGATCGCAGGGGTATAAAGTGCTGCTGCTGCGTGTATATCGCTCCCGATCCAGATCCCGCTCCGGAGAGCAGGCCCGGCGGGCAGGGCGGTATGGGTCCTAGGTTGCTGTATACCAGGACGTTGCGTCCCGGCTGGATGAGGAGATGTTGCTGCTGCTGCTGCTGCTGCAGGGTTAGGTTGCCCAGCAATGTCCGGTGCTGCTGCTGTTGCTGCTGGTGATAGTAAGCGGGCACAACGGCGAAGCCCGGCTGCTGGTGTAGCTGCGGGCGTGGGGTCACAGCCACGACGTGCAACTGCTGCTGCTGCTGCTGCTGCTGGCTGATGTGTACTCCGGCCACATGTTGTTGTTGCTGTTGCTGTTGCTGGAAGCTGGAGTGCAGGCGCGTATGATAAACTATTGGTTGCTGGCGCATCTTTGGTATCAGTGTGGTCGCCGTGGCGGAGACGGTGGCCACTGTGGTGGTGCGCGTGGCATGGGTTGCGTTGCGCCGATAGGGATGCACACGCAGGCGGCGCCTCCTGCCCGCGGTGGAGTTCCAGGCTGGCTGGCCAGGGAACTTGCGGCGAAGTTTTCGCCGCACTGGCGTTATGGTGGTGGATGCCGTCGCCGAGGCGAAAGTAACTGCTCCCGATCCAGCTGCCGCTCCCGAGGCGCTGGCACTTGCCGTGGCCGTTTGGATGATTTCATTGAATTTTGTGCTTATGTTGATATTTACACTGCTATTTACACTGGTTCGGTGATGTTGCTGCAGCATGTTGCCCTGGGGCGAAGCCTGTTGCAGCTGCAGCTGCGTGGCTCGCGATATGCAGACAAGGAAGACGCATAGATGCAGCCACTTGGCAACCGGCAGAAGTTTTTTGAATTTTCGCGGCTTCGGTGGCGCGTCTGTCATCTTGACAGTTCGTTTGTCAGACTCTGACAATCTCTGTTGTTCTTGACGGGGGATTTAACTAGTACTTGATCATTTTTAATGCGTTTGTTCACATTTCGAGGTGCACTTCTATAAAATAAAGTATTTGTCGATTTAGTAAAAGAGGTAAAGTTCCTCCTTCGTCCCTTCTGAATGTTGCAATATTTTATGGAAGTTCATTTATGTTGGCATGAGCTAATCAGCAACAACAGTTGGTAAAAATGTTTGGTTTATTCGAAAGGAAAACACATTCGACAATTTGTAAATAAACAAACATACTTTACAGTCCCAGTTCATACACAGATGTGTATGCAAGCTAATTAGAGACAAACAAAAATAGCAGAAACTTTTAACAAACAAGTTACAATATGTAGAGCCCTGGGTTGTTTATTTGGCTCCAAAACTCTAGGGATTGCTGATCCGAAAACGAATAAACAGCGCGGAAATTCTCAGTGGGAGTCCCTGCCGATATGGGTCACTCGGTGCTGATGCAAATTATTAGATAAATAGGAAGGCATTAACCCAAACAAAATATAGCTGAGGAAACGTCATAAATTTGTGTGGTAAGTCCCATAAAGTTCTGCTTGAAAACTATATTATAGAAGGGATCAGCCAGTGGAGCTCTGTGGGACTCTTGAGGGCCGCGAAGCATCCGCTAGACAGTATAAATATTTTCCAGGAAGCCCAGCTGCAAACAAATTCGCATTCCCCGTAAACGCACATACTCGCGGATATAAAAAACTACAAACGAATCGGACCACTCGAGAACCCGCAGAGGGAGTACCGTAAAGGAAACCAATGTGAAATCGTGATGTAATAAATTTTCACAGCGAAATATAAAGTAGTTAAGCTGTGAACAACAAAATGCCGGGAGATTTTGTTTGCCTCGATTGTCGGTCTATAAAAAGCCAATTCCGCATGGCAATGACGCAAACCGAGATTCGAAATCCAAGATCCGAAATCCACTGATGAATAGTGGATCGTAAATAATCAAATATCGACTGGCAAATAGCGAAACGGACTGTCCTCAGCCTCCCAAACTCACTTGGTACACATATCCACAAGTGGAAAATTAGTTGAAAAAGCTTCACAATTTACAACAAAAAGTGAACAAGTTTTTGTTTTCCTTTGAAATTTGGCGGCTTTCGGTTATTTGATCTTTTTTTCCTCTTCTCGTCTTAACAAACCCCCTGAAGAAAAGAAACATTTTTTCATAATTTTTGTTTTCTTTGGGCATCTTCCGCTCTTTGAGATTTCTTAGTCATTGTCAGAGAGTCTGGGCTTTTTATTTGTTTTTCGGTTTCGCCTTGCTGTTCACTTTTTGAGAGGCCTCTCGGCTACCTAATTTAAATTTCTCACATTACAATTAAATTTGAAGAAAACTTGTTGGGGCATACGCAGCGCAGCGTTCAAGATTTCGACTTTTGGACTCTTTTACGAGGCGGGCCATTTACCTTTCGGTGTAAATTTGAGTGCCATGGCATTCCACATCTGACAGTTTAGTGCCAAATTAATGTAAATTTTTTCAAAAATGTCAGAGCTCAGTGCGTGTATAATTATTTCTCAAATTGGAGCTAATTGAATGTGACGGGCGGGCCACGACCAGTTTTTGAGTGGCACAGAGGGAGAGACTGGCCGGACATGGGTTGGTCCTTCCCTCGAAGAAGAGAAAGGGATTGATATTTGAATGTGAAATGGGAATGAGCAGAGGTGCTTCTTGCCTAAGATAATAATGGTACCGAATTGATCTGCTTGGATTGTTTATCCAACTAAATACAAAGTGCTAAAGCTTGATTGATAACTAAACGTTCTACAGATCTAATCTGAGATTTCAAAGATTCATTAGATCGTAAATACTATTAATTATAGTGATTAATGCTATTGGAAGATCTATTCATATTTTAGGGATCTTGAATCATTTGATCACAGAACTTGATTATCGATAACAATTTTTCTTGGGATGACCCCATTCTCACTCTTCGGAAACCTTTCTCCAAGCCTCCCGCTGAGTGAAAATGCATACATGTGTCCTACATCATCTGAGTAATCTCACTGATCTAAGCAGTGAAAGAGATCAAAACGAATCCCCCTCTCCCCATAAATGGAGCTCATCAACAACAAACCAAGCCAGCAAGTTCCTCGTTCTGGTAAAGTTAAATTGTTGAAAAAATAAATAATTTCATAAGGTGAATTTATGACAGAGCACGGACTAAATGTGTTTGCTGATCTGGTAGCCCGCGGGGCTCCATATCAAGTCATTAACACATTTTCCAATTTACGGAGTGAAAAACAAAATCGTGTCTCGACAAACAATTCAATTGCAATTATGCAATAAAGATTGGAAACCGAGTACCGATGGAAACGAAGCCATTTCTCTCTGCGAATCAACATGTGGCCACGTCCAGTTGGATGCTGATCAAGCGGGTCAGCAGGGGGTTGCTCCAGGGGCCGACCACTGGGGGATAGTCAAATACTTTATGGCGGCTTTCCACTCTAGTGCCTCCTCCCCCCGCATCTGGAGCCACATGATGAAGGCGTTAAATGATGAGTTTCCCGGTGGAATGGCCCGTTTGCGAGCTTGTGGCGTGAATTGTGAACACTCGGACATGTGCGAAGTGTTCAGCAGTTTTGTTAAGTGGGTTACATTTAATGAAGATGTGTATGGCAAGATGCAAACAGCGGACAGCAAACCTGCAGGCAGGTGAAAAATCTCTCGGCTGCCAAAAAAGAGAACATGCAAAAGGCTTTTAAGCCAACGAAATTCATTTACTAGAGAATTTTGATTAATTTATTTCTATGATTAAAAATACAATCTTTTAAAAGGCTATTATTCAGGAAATTTATATAGATTATAAACTTGAAAGTAAAGAGTTTTTTTATAGTTCTTTTTTTATGTTCCGGCCTTTTTCTAAGCTATTTAAGATCCATTTTAAAGGCATATATAAGCCAAAAACCAATGCTACTTCTCCTTAGTGAAGTAGCTAATTAAGTGCAAAACAGGAGCATATATGTCAATACCCATTATGAAACATATCTAAACAACCAAATTGGTAGAAATTTGATATTCGAGCCCAAACTCCGGTTTTTAACTCCCGAAAATTCAGTCATGCGTTAAGAAGAGCCGCCGGCTAATTACGTAGAATTGTCACTGCTAATTAGAACAAATACGAGGGAGCCGAGGCGACACCTTCGAGACGCTCATTGTCAAGATAAATTGCGAAAAATACAGAATATGTTACGATACCGTGCCAACAATGTTGCGGTGGAATCAAGTGGGCAAAACGAGTTTCCGACACTCGTTACAGTAAATTTCGGGCTCAGGCCAAGAAAAATGGCAACACACTTGGCCAGGGGACAAAGCCCAGTAGCCACGCATGCATCGAAAGAGGAAAATGGAAATAATGAACCAACATAAGAAATGACTTAATCGCTGGCGGCTTGTTAACCCCGGCCTAAGGCCCCACTGCTAATATGCAAGTGAGCAGCTGACGGGGTCCAATGCCAGACAGGGTCTTTAAGTAGCTGCGCAAATAGAGATTTACTGCAATTTACTCGAAGGCCCAAACCCATGGCGGCTAGTTAATAATTTCTGAGGCCCCGAAACGCGAATCGTTTGCAGATAGTACGCTTGCCTCGGAGCGGAGAGGGAAGGCAGAGAAGGGCATTGGGGGACCACCGTCAGCGCCTTTGAGGAATTGCATAATTATAGCACTTTCCGGCCATCCAATGACTGCTTTATCCGCATTCCAAGTGGCCCCTCCTAGGTTCGGTATAATTTGTTCAAGATTCTCCTTTCCCTAACTTCAACGCAATCGATTGTTTGTTCATTATCTCGGGCATATAGTTACCGGCTTGGTAAAACGAGTACTTGATCGCTTGTCTCTACTTGGGGAAATCGTTTGTAAATAATGTTAACTTATCATCTTTATTCTAGAGCTTAGGATGATTTAATTAGATAGTTCAAAATTTATTCAAGAATACATTTAGTGATGATTTTTAGGCGAAATAACTAAACAAAGCCTTCTTTCCTTATTTACAACCTTGAAAATATTCTTTTTAATAATGCATCAACGTTTTTAAAATGAATTAAACTTCGTTTAACAATTGAATAAAAAACCGCAAACTACAATTTGTTAGTCATCAACTGATTAGAGTATTGCACATGCCGAATACCAAAGACGTGGTATATGTCCCTCTCCTCGTTTCGTCATTTTCTACCCCAGGGCAGCGTTTCGGAGTCGTCCCCCCGTCTAGACTAAAGAGAAGGCAATATTTGTACATTGTAAAAGCATGATACTGATCTTGATGGCTAAGATCGCACACAGCATGATCGGAGTGGAGAGCTGGCTGGCAGGATGGCTGAGAGTTCGTCTAGCGAGAGTTCAAGCCAGTTGCATTGTTTAACTTTGACTTTGACTCTGTGTCAGCTGGGTCTCCTTCGATAGCAATCAGTGATCGTGGCTGCCGCCTCCGAGAGTGCTGTAAGTGCGCATCTGCAGTACGTCGTGTGATCAATGGTGTGTGTCGCGGCCATGGGAAAAGGGTTGCGACTCCCGAGGAGTCAGAGCGTGGAAAGTGGCACTCGTTATGCATATGAATCGAAGGCACTTGCTCCGATTTACAGACCAGCAGCTGCGAACTTTCAAGCTGCCATCTGCCTGGATGCTCTTCAGTAAACAATCCAAACAGAAATGAAATGTGCAAAGTGCTCAGTTTTCACTGGGAGAAAGATATAAACAACGCGTGAATCAGATGACCCGAACCGTCAGTTCAGCAATTAAGATTTATGGACCTGGCTTAGATTTTACGGGAGGTCCTGTGATCGATTCAAGTGCGATATAGTCTCGAAATTCGAGGCAATCACTTGAGAAGAAACCAAGCCAGATCGCGATCCTATAACGAGTTTGTTGGGCTGTCTCTTTATCTGGCAGAGAAGTTTTTCAATAATGATCCCATATTCGTATCCCTGCTTGAATAGCCAAAGGTTTATTTTACCCAATTCGGGCGATCGTATATGCAAACACAAATGATCTTCGCCCGCCTCATAATCACATTTATGATCGTTCGCCTCGCAGAAATCAAATTATAGGGTACTCAGACTTCGAACTCCCGCGGGCTATCCTTGATGTTCAGTGCCAATTTAAGCATTTTCGTTGGCGGTCTCCCTCTCTGGTTTTTGCCTGATCTTTGATCTACAATTTGAAACGCCGAACCGGAGTTTTGCAGGGCGGCCGTTAGATCGAACGCGATGCGATCTTTTATTTAGGGAGTAGGAACTTGTTTTTGCCCCGACCGAACCGAACCGGGCCGAGGAGCGAGCTAGAAAGACAATGGACAGGCGCCGCTTTCAAGTTCAATGACGACGAATGCGACGTCGATCCTCCAGATCGATCCCGGAGCGGGTCTAATTGGGTCAGCCGATCCTCAGGTTCGGAGCCGTTTAATTGGATTACCGCCTTTTGATTAAAGCTCCGCGTGGTCCCTCTATTCTTTTTTGCAACACGCGTCCCTCTTTTTTTTGGGGGTGGGTCTGGGGCTGAGACATGGATCGTAAATTTTCGTACAACTGGGCGTGAGTTTTGCAATAGAAATAGACTCATTTGAATGCGACATCGGCGCAGGGCCAGCCTTTGTTTGCGGAGCCACACTCATGTGCGTCGCATTCCTAACTTATCAGAAAGCAAACCTTTCTGGGCAGAACGAGTAATTCCACTGATGGAAAACTCATCTCGGGGGACACGCCGGTCTTGTAAATGTTATCTACTCGCACTACTTGGGCAAACAGGGCTCCAAAGACAAAAGCCAACTACTGTCGAGATTTCCGGGGACCGCGGCGGAAAGGCGATTGGAGTGGAAAGTGGAAAGAAAAAGAGGGCCAGACCGAGTGGCCGTGGCCCCAGGTTGCAACTCTATTAGCATTCCCAGAACCAGAAACCAGAAAGTCCATGCTGCTCATCCATAAATCTGATCGCTACTCCCAGCACTGCAGCCCATTAATCATCATGATGTCCCAGTCCAATCATCACTTGCGGCCGGGCTGCCACTAAATATGTGGACCTCTGGGGCTTCCGCTAATGAGTTATGGGCCTTGTGGCTTTGCGTAATCATTTCGGCTATTAGCGGTCCACTCACTGATTTGTACTTTTAATTAAGCGGCTTTTATTGCCATCTGGCCGAGGCGGAGGTGTCTCCTTAGGCCGCCACTCATCAGGCCAGCTGCCGGTAATTACATATGTAAATCCACATGCGCAGAGGCGTCTAATATAACGAGGCTGGAAGCCTTGGGCAATCTTAAATCTGTCTAAAAATCAAGCGTGAACTAGCTCCAGAAATAAGGTAAAGCCCAAAGGGTGCTTATTTGGTAGGAAAATCTATTACATATTATTTTTTATATATTTTGTTTATTTAATTAATTAATTTAATTGCTCTAGGTAGAAAATATTGCAACATTGGGATAGGTTAACTATTTTACTAAACTTGTGTTGGTTTCACTTTTAGCCACCTTTTTCACATTTTATCTATTTCGAGTAAATATTTATAGTACTCTTCAGCAATCCTCTTTTTTTATAAAACACACATTCTTTTATCATTCAGTGGGCGTGTCACGATCGCAAGATATCGCGCCCCGACGAGCGATCATCAAATCAATTTTCTTTCTTTGCATTGCAAATTTTTCGTTATCATCCTTGGGAAATCGACGATGCGTCCGCGCTGCACAAATCAACATAATTGCCCGCGACAAAAGGCGCACTGAGGGGCGAGGAACCGACGAAGAACGAACTCGGACGCGGTGGGGCACGGCACCGACTGCTGCCCCAAGTTGCAGCTAAGGTGAAGCGCCAGTCACGTCGCGATCGCGGCGCGTGCGTCGCAAATCAAGTGCAAAAATAGATCAATCAAGCAATCAATCCGTCCAATCGCTCTCGGCCAACTCCCTGGCACTCGGACCGACCGGGCAACCTCGCGCGCGATTTCCACCGGTGGAAATCAATCGAAATTCACCCAAATCAATGTCAACATATTACTGCTGAATCGATTTTTCCTCTTTCTGTCATTTCCCCAGAAGTGCACGGAGCCCACAAAACACGAAATACAAAGAAAAGAATCTTTTCCTTTGGCTGATTTCTGCACTCGGCCTGGCCCGTTTCCCACACCAGCACACGCGTTATTTGATCGCGGCTCCGCTCGCTTTCCATGAATCCAACCGCGCGCGTCGTCTCATTGCAACCAACTGACTTGGGGATCGTTGGGGATCGGATCGGTTGTCTTGGGGCCCCGGAGCTGGCGCTTCGAACATGTTGCGCCCGGTTGCGAGCCGGCACAGTGGCAGAAAATAGTTTTTAATCGGAATATTGTGCTGCATTGTGAGATAGTTCCCCTTGGAACTAGTAAAACCTACGAACTAGTACGTAGTGCTGTAGGAAATCTACCCTACCCTACCTACCCTACCTAATGTAGGGAATATTTTCACCAAGTCGATGGCCCTAGGACTTAAAGTCACTCAGATCTGTTGCTGCTGAACAAATCCGTTGAAAAATACCTGGTGTACCATGACTGCAGAAATATAGTCTACACAATCAATATCTTTTAGCAAAGATTGATAGTGAAAGCTGGGTTACGTATTGGCAAACCCATTTTTTAAATAAAATAATAAAAATAATCTTAAGAAACCGTTCTTTATATTCTATATGAATATCTTTCACTTAAGCCTGCAAAACATTACGCATCCGACTGCGTCCCACTAAATTCTTAAAAGCTGCTTCTTCAGCAGCTGCGTGATGCAATGGAGAAAAGTAAAAGAGAAAAAATCCAAAGCCGGGAGAGAAGAACAACATCAACGCGAAACCGACACAAGGAAAACATCTAGCAATTTTTCCATAATCAGCCAGTGAGCTACAAATAGCTCTTGGCCGGGGTTGTCTGCATATGGGCACCGCACCTTGCTACCAGCAGCGGCTGAGATACTCCGGCAATCCGCACCAGACATGGCCAGACTGGCGGGCAGCGAGATCTTGCCTACGACTGGGCCTTTTACACTTGGTCCAAAGAAACATTCCATGTCACAAACGCAGTTATTTATGCGCTTCAGACCGGACAGCACGGACGGACAGGCATTACCGACTGCCGGCAGTTTTCCTGACATTGTCACATGAACATGTCGCGTTAACCTTTCGTTTGTGGCCAAAGCCACAGCCAGAGCCAGAGGCAGAGCCAGGCAAGAGCCGAAAAGAAACCGCAGGAGGCCATAAGCTTTATGCATGTGAAATCCAACGCACAAAATTATTATTCCTTTCTATGAAGACAACTGTCAATATTTTAATTGCCGCAGCTCTGTGCCAAAATGAAGAACAAAAACAAAAAGCAGCCAGTTTGAGTCCGACTGCGAGTCGAATGCGTGTGTCCGCATTCTGTGTGCAGAGAGCAGCAGGAAAATTCATTTTTCTTTCCCCTCCGAAGCTTCGATATTCTGCTGGCTGGCTATCTGGCTGGCTGGCTACTTTTTCCAATAAAGCAAATCGTCTTGGAGACGTGCCAGGCATTTTAAGCACAGCGATCGCCGAGTGGCGACTGAGCCAAAGTGGCTCGCCGGGTTTCATAACCTTTTTGTCACCAATTAGTTAGGCTGCGTCTAAGTGAGCTATAAAAGTGTCAATAAGCAAAATACTGAAGAAAATCCGAAAACTTGCTCTAAATTATGTGCCATAATCGAACGAGTGCCGCATAATGAAAAGCCTGGAATTAACATTTTCTGATTTCTTTTCCTCTGAATTGTGGCGGACAAGGCAGAAAACTTAATAAGGAACCCAATTGGAAATTACGTATGCCTCTGGGTGCACTGTGAGGGTGTGTTTTCCACTATTCTCAAGTGGAAGCCAGATCGAGGTCTGGTCTACATAGCGACACGTGCGGGAGTGCAGCCGAAAATAAAGCTCTTTGCTGATCTTATCAGTGGAAGACCAAAATTACAATTAAAAATCTTAAAGATACATGCAATTGAATTGTATTTATAAGCTAGAGTCATATTCTCTCTACAGAAAAGAAACCAAATTCCAGTCCGAATGGTTTTACAGGTAACGAGGATATCACTTAAGAGATTTCATGTCAGAAACGTCACAGTCAAGCCCACAAAAAATCGGGGAAAAATGCACTTACTCCGAGAACCATACGCAAATCCCATAAACCCCCAACTGCAAGGTAACAAAGAGCAAAGCAAGAATTTAAATCAGCCGCAGATTTGCTGCGGTCCGCGTTAAGACTAGGGGAAAAGCGGCTAGAAACGGAGAAAATGAAAAACTTGGAAAACGCTTTGGCCCGAAACAGGAAATCCTACACACAGCCTTCTTGGCTGTGCAGCAAATTATCAAAACGCCAACATCTTTTTGACAAACTGCGAACCGAACCGCTACGATCCTTCCCCCCGGCGCTCCCTTTCCGTCGATCTGCCAAAATCCCCTTGGTGGTCCCGGGACACACATTTCTCAGTTCTCAATTCTCATTGCTCGTCGGAGGAGAACGAACGCGAGTCGCGCTTAAGACAACTTTTCTCTGATTTGCTGCGATCGCAATCGGCCATGGGGCACCGAATACGTTCCAGTTCCTCCTGCCTCTCCAGGAGAGTCTCCGAGGTCCATTACATGGCTCGTTTGGGAGATCGCCTTGACGATTGACGAGCCTCACCGTAATTTTTCATGCAATGATCTTTCTTTTACGGCGTCCCCGGCTTGGTCGTCATTCAACGCATCGTTGACCTATTGAACCATAATGCCGCACCGCCACGGCGCACATGTGCCGCAGAAGGATCGGAGCTCGCTGCAAGGTCTCCCAACCCTTTCGCCCCTGCACTCCCCTCCAGTCCTGTCCAGCAACCACTCGGAACCTGTTCCCGTCGCTACTTTTCCCGCATGAATCATTATTTGTTGTGCCAAGTCGGAGATCGCTGCCACGGGAAGGGAGTGTTCCCAGTTCCTGGCCACAGACAGCTGCAAGTTTGGCCAGCTGAGAGCCGCTGGGTGCAGGCGAAGCATCCTCGTTTGCGATCAGTAGTGATTGATACTATTTATTGGTTGTTTTGGCTTCGTCCCGTCCATAGAGAGATACGCCAGATGAATCGGATGCAACGCACCTCGAACGGCAGGGTTGTCAGAGTCTTGAACCAATGCGGATTGGTAAAAAGAGCGAAAAAGTGTATTGAAGTAATGTCATTCATTAATTAAATGTTTAAAATAAGAAGAACAAACGATCAGAAGAAGATTTTTTGTAATCGAATGGGTGCTTGCCAAGTGTTATAACCATTCAATTTCATATTATACGACTTTTGAACTTTGTTGGACTTTGTAGGACTGTTCTAACACTGTAAATCCAAGACAAAATATATATTTTATTCTGTTAAGAATTTATGTAATCCTATTAGATCTTTTTAACTCTTTTTACTCCATTTATATTACCATTGATGCAATGTGTAGAAATAAGTCTTTTAATAGTTTTCCGTTCACTTATAAAAAATAATTAAGTATTTTTGAAGCAAACCTTGGCAGCCCTGCACCGATCTCAAGCTGTTCTTAAACACAGTCAAACGTTCTCTTAAGCACTCTCCCCATCTGGTAGTCCCGGCTTCTTCCTTCCCGATCGCTCCCTTCCACGCAAACCTTGGCTTTTGATGAAAGAATTTCACTTGTGGCTCTACCGGCCACTTCTTCCTAGTTTTTTTTTTTTTTCAATTTCCAACTTGGAGGTTGTTTGGAGGCAATATTATAGATTACACTCGTGCACACCGACTTCCATGTTTATCTACGGACACGTATCCCCCGTATCCGGCGTGGAGCGTGCGAAAAAGTGGGCGTCGTCAGGTTGGCGCAATCTTTGACCTTTTGATCTTGTTTCCACAGTCAGCGTTTTTTTCCCCCTTTTTAGCCAATGTGTTTCTGGCCAGGGGCAACTTTTTGGTGGTTGCAACTGTTGCAACTTCCTTTGCGTGTCAAGTGCAAATGCATTAAGTTTTGACGTTGGCCAAATGTTGGTGTTGCCTGTTGCATTTCTCTGGTTTTCGCTGCTGCTGCCGCAGCTGTCGTCTTGATTTTAATTGATTTTTATGCGGCGTGCTGAAATTGGCGGTAAAATCTTTGTTTAAGTAGCGAGAGAACGTGTTGCTATGAGGCGAAAGTTGGTCTTTGCTCTTGGCAGGGGCAGCATGGGCAGGAATCGTTTAATGACTGTCCTTTTGTAAGTTATATTGATGAGATCAACTTTAAATACATAGCTTATAAAGTCGGTTTTATGCTTTAACATTGGCTTAAACGTAATGAAACGTTAGGTTAGAAATAATTGCTACAGAGAGCTAATGGTGCTTCAGCCCGAGAGATCACAGTTAACTCCTATGTTTGTCATCCAACTATATTAGGTTTCAGCTGAACTGAAAATGTTAAAAATATCACGTTAGCATCCTCTGTACCCATTACCCTCTACTAACCATATTCGATCCAAACACAGCCACGGATTTATGGCGCTTGTCATCATTGAAATTAGCAATTTTGTTTAATTGCAATTTACTTTTATTGGGCAAACAACAATTTCCGTTGGCGACGCCAACTCCAAATGGATTGCCAGACGATCTTCGCCGTTTGCGTTGTTAATTGCACTTGTGATTTACGTAGTCGATTGTCAACACACGCAACCAGGCGCATAAAGTTTCGCGGAGAGAGGGAAGGATCCTTCCCTCAATAGAGGGGATTCGGGAAGGAGTACTATTTACATTGCCGGATTGATTAAACGGCTCGAATTGACTTCAGTTTGCGTGCAGCTCGTGAGATGAGACCTCTCATACTGTGAGAAATGGTGATTGATTGAACGCGCCGGGGGAAAGTCGGGAGAAAAGAGAAAGAATCGGGCGGTGCTCCGGGCCAGGCTGCAATCACTATCTAAATGTATTTGACATGTCTGGGCGATCGCCGGAGAACTGCCTCGAGGCGGACACATTAAACTAATGGCACAGTGTAGCAAAAGTAACTACTTCGGCATTCTTTTTACGACATTTTAATGTGTGTGGCATGCGTTGAAAGCATTCTAATAACCATAAAATGAGAACTGGAAAGCTTGCATCTTATGGATGAGTCAAGCCATTCCTACGATCTTACCATTTTTAATCAAAATATAAAAGAGTTCTAACGGAAACCTGGATGCAGCTTTGTATTACAAGCCAGGCAGTCGTTAGAGCATTGCCAGGTGAAAAGTAACTCCATTTATATAACTCATGAGTCTGTCTCACCGTGAAAGCATAGCCCAGAATAAAGGAGAATGTTGTCACCTGACGTGACATTAATTGCCTGCCTTGATATATTTATCCCAGGGCCACACGAAGATCTTTGCAAGCCTCTCTCAAAATATGACAGCCGACCACGAGATCTGCATTGTGTGTCCGACATCCTCTATACCACAAAAAGTTGGCAACTTTATCAGGAGCACAATTTAAATGTCAAGCTGATGACGTGTCGTGTCTGTTTGTCTCCAGGACGCCGGCACTGTGGAGCTCTAGATTTGGGATGCAGATGTGCAGATGCCGTGATTCTGGCCTGGTCTGACCATATTTACTCGTACTCTCTGTGGAGTGACTTTGGCAGCAGCTGGCACACGAAGTGCCAGCCGCGGAGCGGAAGTGCAGCAGTGTAAACAAACGCAAGTGAAGCTGCAACGCCGATCGCATGGGAAGTGCTAATCGTCCAAAGCGCGCCACACGAACCAAGCGCGTTGGGATTTTAATGGTCGAAGTGGAAAAATGCTACAGAATTTTGCAAAACATAGTATTTATAGATTTCAATGCATCGAGTATTCTGATGATAGAAAGCCAACTATGAAATTTGTATTATTATGCAGGTTTACAAGTTATTTAACACCTACTTCAGTTAATAATGGTAACATATTTATAAAAACTGCAGAAAAAAATCATTCTTCTCTGCAATTATATGCCCAATGATGGCCCATGGACTTATCACCTTGAAAGAAAGTCGTTAGTTGGCGAACTCATCCAACGATTTATGCAAAGGGCCGGAGTCTCTGGGGTAACAAGATCATTAACGTGCCACATGCCGCCGACGGTCAAAATTCAAAGCCGCCACAGTAGCCGCGGCAGCAACAACATCTGAGGAAGAAGCTGGCACATCGGCAGCATTGCCACCATGGAGTCCTACAGGCGACTCGGAGGAGCATCTGCCGCTTCCATAAATAAAAAGAAGCCTCTTGTCGTCCGAGATTCAGTTGGCAGCAGAAATTATGACTGGAGCTGGAGGAAAGCATTAGCAGCAGGTTGGGCCCGGGACTCCGGAGGAAAGCCGAAAAAGAGCTCGGATACTGTGACGCTTTTTGACTGCACCGAAAGAAAAAGAACTGAAACGATGATTAACATCTAACTGAAAAGTTTATAAAAATCATTGGAGATCATTGACAACTAAGTCAACAGACATACATATTTATGAGCAAATTAAATTGACTATTTTGGGATCATTCCCTTATTATCAATTGATATTTGCATGGACTTACTCTATAGATTGCAAAGGCTCAAAGCCGAGACTTCGCTTTTTGTTGTGCACCGCCTCGGGAGGTTAGTCACACATGCGCGGTGATAATTCAACGGCAGCCACGGACGAGGCAACATTAAATGGTAGCAGCAACAATGAATCTACCTCCTGCAACATGTTGCCGGTGTCTTGTTAGTTGTGCGGCAAAAATCGTGACAAAGTGCTGCCATTGTTAGGCGCAAATGAAGAAAATGCCATTGTGGAAAAATCTCCGCGAAAAACAATTGCCGTGCCTTGTTGTTGCTGCTGCTGGGGCAGCAGTTGCTGCCGTGAAAATGCTTGGCGCACGTTTTGTAATCAATCAATGTGCTGTTAGAAGCCAGAAACCAAGAGCAGCACCAAAATATTTGGCTGCCATGTTTCCAGGCAACACGCCGAAGAGTCTAACGAGTTGTCATTTGGAGCGGAGAAGGTTCCTGCGGAGAAAGTACTGAGCATTCTGTGTATCCGTCAAGGAAAGTTTGCCCGAAAGTAAGGGGAATACTTAATAACTCACAGCTGCCGAGGATGTCGGGAAGAGCAGGCGATATGATCGTGTGGGCATGAAGTGATTGGAGTCAGGGATATGTAGAGGTAGATGGAAATTTACTAGATGAAGATACAACTGAATTAGTTATAGTAAGTCCTCAACTTACTTATGTGACAATTCAAATGTTTGATGATAGTGCAACTTCTAATTAAATTGCTTTTATTAAAACTGACACAGAAATTTGAGTTCTCTCTTAAAATAAAAAAACTCAGTTCTTGAGCGTATTTGTTGGGATAAGTTTAAACCAGAGATATTCAATTATAAAGACTACAAATTGTATTTTTAAGTATGTGCGATTTCAGTTATTTATTTCCCCCAGAAGACCAATAATAAGAGCTATTTTCCCACACAATTTTTGACTTAGTTAAAAGACATAAAAGACATTGTTGTCAGAACACTTGCATCTCTGTTTCGGTTTACGAGCAGCTAAAAGTCACACCGAAAAACAAACTCACCTGACTGAGAATTCTATTTGTGGACTTGCACCTGGCACTCACTTCCCCGATTCTCGAGTGCTAACGGAGTCTCGAAATGGCCTGCAGAAGAGCTCTTCTGACTTCGATTCGGAAAATGTGGCAGCCATAAAGTATGAATATATTGCCCGGCGAACGCACAGTCCGATTTCCATGAATGGAGTGCAATTCAATTTGTGTTGATTTTACGAGACTCGAATACTCTCCTCCAGCCTGCCCAATTTTACAGCCAACTAATTTTTATGAACCGCCGAAGCGCAGACTCCACAAACTGCCCAATCCGCAGCCTCCTCGCTGCGAGTTTCCCAGTCTCGGTGACCCTAATGAACCGACATGGGACGACTGTGCCACGGACTATGTTCCCGTGGTGCGGCGCTTGCTCATCCGCGGGCGGAGTGGCTGCCACTCCGACCTCCTTCCCCCAGCGGATCCCGAGCTCCACGATTGTGTGCGAGTATGTTGCAATGACCAGGGACTCGAAAAGTTTATTGACTGGAAATAATTTATTAATTATTGTGTGCGCTTGACTTGGGTTTCATTCACGTCTCCGCGGATGCACATTACTTTCGAGAATATTATTTTCTAATTAATATTTTCGTCAAAGCTGTGGAGATTACGCTTAATGGCTTCGTTGGGTGGCATTTTAAAACTGATTGCGGGGCTTGACTTTTGCAATCGCTTGTGCGGCTGATTAGTGGGCACAATAATGGCTGTAATCGCACCGATTGCTCACCCCAGTGGCTGCCAATGATGCGAGGTGTTACATGACAAAATGTGACAAGCCAGCGATTTTGCATTTATGCATGTAGATAGAGCTCGATGGGAGGAAGTGGTTTATGGGCCAGCTTGAGTGCTTAGTTGTATTTTTCATGGTGGGAAATTAATTGTAATTAGGTTACTTAAAAAATTATTAACAATATTTAAAGATTTCGGTTGCCACAAGACCCGAAGTAAGCACCTTAGCCATGGTGCTGGCTCTGCCATGGGGCCTTTCTAAGCTCTCCTCCCACGCCGGTGAACCGAAATAAAAACGTTGCATGCAGTATTCCCGAAAAATAGGACACATTTCCCGCACCAATATGTGGCTGGCTGGCTGGCTGGCTGCCTGGCTATAAATCTCAGCCTTTGTCTTGCCCAATCCCCGCGTCGAGCTGGGCTACATAGATTTGCACTCGAAAAGTTTGCGGCGCATGCGCGACGAAGAACATTTGTACGAGCAATTAAAATCACACCACGACCAAAAAGGAGAAGCAGACGACGACATGGACGCTGGCGATAGCAAAACATGGCAACCAGGCACTAGATACGGATATCGGGCAGGAGGTGGCAGGCGGCGGCAGGAGGCGGCAGGAGGCGGCAGGAGACGGGCCTTCGATTGGAGCGAAAGTCTGGGCCATAAATAAGAAAATCAAAATGCCAAACTTCTTGCCCCTGCGCGGCGCCCCGAAAAGTGTTTTCGATAATGACCCGGTTACTGTTTGAAAGCCTCTAGGGTGCTTACTTTATATATGATTTTAGGGGTATTTAGTTTTGAGGCACTCTCGGCTTCTTTAATGCCAAAATCTCGCTAATGTTGTTAATGCAGAAAAATAATTATTGCTTCATTTGTTAACATTTTCCTATACTACTTTTCCCCTTTACTTTATTTGTTAAAGTAATTATTACGCATAAATTTGTATATTTTATTTTTAGTTTTGGTTTTTAGCATGGATACAGTTTTCATTAATATTTTATGACTTAATAGACACTTTCTATTAAGGGTCCGTACAAATTTCGATCCTTTATCGATGCGATTAACGCTTTGGCCGATATATAAGTCGATACTAAAACTGTGCGATAAATACAATAAAGCAATACCATGTTTTGTAGAAAAACAAAAAGTTTAAGAAATCAAAGTACAAACCTGTTAAGTAAACTATAAATTTAAAGATTTGTAAAGATTTGTACTTTAACTACATTTATTTAAATTGACTTTTTCAAAGTTGTAGATATATACCATTTGATATTGGGCACAATATTTATAGAAATATATCTTATCGGACCTCTCTCTAGATATTCATTGGGATGAGTTGAATCAATTAAAGTCAAGTTTTCGAAATATTTTCATATATAATCCCGTATCAAAGTATCAACCATAAAATCAGTAATTGGGTATCGGCTAGTCGAATGAGTATATCTTTTTAGAACAAATTTATTGGAGCAATAAATTCGAGTATTTGTTTGTTTTGCATCGGCAATTGTAAACAAATTGTCACTTGACAATTACATTTGTGTTGGCCGCATTCATTAGTGTCAACGTTTTGGCTTTGCATGCATCCGTTACCGTTACTCCGGCGATTTATGTCACATTTGCTGATGTGCTTGGAAATTATTTGAAATTTATTGCCTCCGAGGATCCTCTTGCTCCATTTCGACTGATGCGTTGACAGGCCAACGTCCAAAGCCACAGAGCGGACAGCGTATGCTGCTCCATTTTGTCCATTTATACGCTTCTTGATTACCTTGGACAGAGTGTCTGTCTTGCCGTCTGAGTGTCCAAGTGGTCGTGTCTATAAAGACGCTTTGCCATGGCAATTTTTCAGCCTCATCATTTTGCAGCTTGGTGAAAAAGATACTCCGTCGCTTGCCGCAACATTTTAAGTACAATTATTTCTTTTTGGTGGGCATAATTTTGTAATGGCTTGGCCTACTTGAGAACTGAGGCCTATTAAATGGCTGGCATATGTGCGATCTTTAGCTTTTATATCCAACGACATATAAATAACTCCAAGTAATTGAAAGCGATGAAACCATTCTAAAGAGATTTAAAATCAGGGGTGCCACAAAAATCCCTCCCTCACACAACGCCATTTGTTATTGCCACTGAAGATTACGATCAATATGTTGAGTCGAGGTTTCTACATATTTTTCAGTTATTAAATTTCTTGAAAAAGTATTTCGGAGAACGGTTTAAGCTAATTACATTCACTTTCGAGAGATTCTTCTCTTATAATACATTTAAAGAGAGTTTTTTCCGTTTCGAAAATAATTTTCATTATCTTCTCAAAATAACTTATTGCCTCTTTTTAAGGCACCGCCAATGCCACAAAAAATTAGCCCGCCGAACGTATAACTTCATTTCGATTGGATTGTCTGGGCGAAACCACAACAAACACAACCGCATCCACGAAATGCAATTAATTGTCAAGCTATTTAACACAAATATTTGAAATTGTTTCGCTAATCAGTTGCCTCGACTGAACAGAGGCAGAGTCAAAGTGGAGACCAAAGTCGATACGAATTTTGCTAGCCATTTTCGATGTTTTTCGGGGTCCGCTTCAGAGTCTGCGTCCAGAGCATTCCGATGTCCATAAAAATGTCACAGCAGCGGAATAAATGCACCGCCAACAACAGCCACAGCCACAGCCACAGCCCCATTAAAATATGCCGATCGGCTTGAATTGCCAAAGTGGCTTGGCTTGGCTTCGTTTGGCCTGGCTTGACTCGGCCTGGGCCTGGCTTTAAAACTGGACACCATCGTGGCTCCATGCAGTCTGTGCCGGAGTCTGCGACTTTGCTGTGGTCCACTCAACACGAAAGTGTGTCTGGGCACTCGCCGGGGCTACTGCGGCCGCTGGTGAGCGGCAAATGGAACTGATTACAAAATATGACCGCCGGCTAAAAGTATCTCGCAGTTTGCTGCTTAATTTCTTCGATAGCTGCACAATTTTCTGCGTGGGTTATAAATTTTCAGCGAGCTCAAGACCAAACGCACGTGCTACTGTTGCCGATTAAAGCGGTTTCTGCTTAGCTCTCAAGCTTGACAAAGTTGGTAATGTAAATGTGGACTTAAGGCCTAGAGCATTTTTTTACATACAACTGCCTAAAGATTGTTTTTCCCCCTTATAAAAGCTGATTAAGTAGAAGCTATGGTATAGTATAGTCAACCCTTTTTATAGTTCTAAATATTTAGTAGTGTATGCTTATTCCTGGAAATTTAATTACAAGTTCAGAGCTCCCATTTTTTCAGCAAAAAGGAAAACCATCTGAAACTCATTCCCAAAACCTAAAGACCATAAAATCAAAAGAGTGACTACTGGAAAAAAAAACAGCAACGGTAGTCAAAAGATACAAATAAAAACATATTTTGCAATGCTAAAGGTGCCATCCACCCGAAGCATAAAGAGATGACAGGCTAACAATTAGAAAACATAAAGAAGAGCCCACGGATACGCGGGACGGGTGCAAAAGTACATTTAAATAGGGAGAAAAATAAAAGACATTCGAGAGGTTGTGCAATCCGAGTTCTTGTTCAAGTACAACTCAATGAACACACACTGTGCCACCTTCTGAGCCACTGCTTTTCGTTTACAAAACAAGCCAAGTGGTTATCTGAGACGAGTTTTTGCCTATTGTCCGTTCTGTAAATGGTGTTAAAAAAGATAGAAAAAGCAACTTCAAGGAGAACCGGCCAACAAAAAGTATCCCATTACAATGGTCTGTAAGTAATGCATTTTGAATGATGGTTGAGTTGAATTTGAAGGCGGAATGGCCTCAAGAGAATGTTAATATCTCAGCACTACGAAATGATATAATTGAGCGGCAATTTATTCTTTGTGAGATGTATTACCATTACTTTGTATTATGTACTTAAGTTGGAGAACCTTCCCAAGAACTTTCAACAAATATGTAATGATTATTGACGGGCATTAGTCAAGTGATTTCAAAGCTAATCGAACGCACATCCCAAACAGAATGGTTTCCGAGTAAATTCATTACCACCCAAAACAATTAATAAAGAATCTTTGAATGCTTTAAAGTAAAATCACTTCCTTGGAAGATCATTTGATCAATCGACCGCATTTTAATTGCCACAAGAAACAGATGCACATCCCACCCAGAGCATGACTGATTTGTGCATTTAGCTCTTCGAATCGGGGTCAACGGAGACCCCTCAGATGCGCTTCACTTGGCAGCACAAAGTAGAACACCAATTTAATTATGTTTTCCGAGATATTGATGGACTCCGCTGCCCACCTTCTGGCACGCTCCACATCTGGCTTCCATAGCTGCTCTCGATTTATCGGAGAGCAAGTTCATTTGGGGAATCCCTTTGTTCTAGGCTGTAATCTCGGGTACTTACCCTCGCAGGCCACCGCGAATTGCTCCTCAGGCTCCGGAACCAGTTCCCAGTCGTCGTCATCATCGTCGTCGGCATCGCCATCGCTTTGGCGCAAGGCTGCCAGGTCCTCCAGTCGGTCCGCAGTGGCATTCATGCCGAAGTAGCCATCCCGGCACTCGTGGCACTTGACACCCATCACGCCCTCCTTGCACTGGCACTGTCCAGTCCTCGGATCGCACCTGTCCCGGACCTCTGAGCCCAGCGGATCGCAGTTGCAGGCCGGGCACCGCAGCTCCACGTGGGCGAAGCCGGCGTCACACTCGTCGCATTTCTGACCCGCGTACCTCGGCCGGCACAGGCACTGGCCGTCGGTGCTGTCGCAGAGTCCGCTCTCGGATCCCTCGGCGTGGCAGAGGCAGGGCTCACAGCCCACGGCCGGGTCGCCCCAGTGGCCCATGCGACAGCGTTCGCAGTGCCAGCCCTCGGTGTTGCCCCGGCAGGTGATGCACTCGCCGGTGGTCACGTTGCAGGGACCGCCGGCGCAGTCGCAGCGCTGACAGCTGCTTCCCAATTGGAGGGGATCCCCGAAGTAGCCGTCGTCACACACCTGGCAATGGTCACCCGTGTAGCCCTCCGGGCATTGTGTGCAAATGTACTCGGCGTGCTCGATCAGCTCGAACTGCGGGTTCAGGTCTCGGTAGTTGTAGCTCTTCAGCTGACAGCTGGGCGAGAAGTTGTTGGAGTCCTCGGACAGGGGGCAGGCGCAGCGCCGGCAGTCGTGCGGAGTGCCCTGCAGGGGATTCCCGTAGAAGCCCAGCCGACAACGCTCGCATCTGAAAGATGGAAACATTTTAGTGTCTTGCGGGTAGTGTCTGAAGGCCTGGTAGCCACTGGGTATTATTTAAGGTGTCAAAATAAAATGTTTTCCACAATAGAAAGAGGCTTCTTTAACACCCCAAAGTATGGATATATTTGACATCATTACAAAACGTTTAAATCTATATCAGTTTGTCCTTCTTGTATGTATAATGTATGTCTGTTTGATTATAAGATCATTTATGTGACATCATTCTTAGCTAAGTTTAAATTAATTGTTATTAAACGAAGAGCTGAACAAGACTAGTTTCGATCCAAAATTATACAAAATATTTTATATTCTGTAAATACATATGGCAGAGCCCGGGCAGGGGAAAACGGGGATCTCTGTTCTATGGTATTTCTTCTTCTTTAAGATTTATATTTTATATTCAGAAGCACGAAATGTAGTATTGAACAATTTAAAAGTGTTCAATATGGAAATATAGGAACCGCATTCACAAACTTGTGTTTTGTTATATTTGCAATGAATTTTGAAAAATGGTTAGAAGACAGTTTAAGAGCAATTGGAATAGGCCAGTGGAGTGGAGGATAGTTGGACAACAGTTTAAGGTCCACTGGATGCGTTCACAAATGACAAATAAAAACCTTTCAGAGAGTTTCGAGTGGTGTCTCGGCTAAGCAGTGTGGTGCGTGGCCGGACTGGTTGTGGTGAGTTAGTCAACGCGCAAACCCTAGATGTGGGTTGTGACTTTGCTAGCTGTGGATGGTGTACTGTGGATTGTATCTTTATTCATTGAGAGTTTTTCTTAATCTATGAGGATGCTAATTAAACTTTTGATAAATGATTTTAAAGCTGATAAAAACGTATTTTAAAAATTCAATGTAAAAACTTTCCATTTTTGCTGAAAATTGTAGGGTATATTTTTCTCACTCACCGATCTCCGAAAGTGTTGTGCATGCAGTCGCCGCAGTTACCGCTTTGCAGATCGCAGGAGTTCGAGTGGCCGTTGCAGGGACACGGGATGCACTTGCTCAGCAGCTGGTGGTCCGTGGTGTTCTCGTAGATGCGCTTGAAACCGAAGGCGCACCCCTCGCAGGAGAGCCCGGTGTATCCGGTGGGACACAGACACTGCTCCACTTGGCTAGATGACTGACCGCCCAGCTCCACGCCGCCGGAGTAGATTACGGCCCGTCTAAGGGAAGTGTCGCCCTGGTCCGTGTGGAAGGCGGCGCGAATGAGGACAGCGTCGAGCGATACGAGAACGGAGAGGAACTGCGACCGTGTGACAGGTTCTCCATGATAGTCTCCAGTCTCTGTGCGTCGCAGCCTGGTCTTTATGTCCTTGACAGAGGGAGGAACGTGGTACCAGCCCTCCTCGGTGAGGGACACATTCAGGCTGGCCTCCAGGCCCTCGAAGGACTCGTCCCCGAACGCTATCTTTAGCCCATTCCTTCCCCACAGAATCACGTTGGGTCCCGTGGTGGGCTTGCCCGAGGTGTCGCCGCGCAGGACATACCAGGAGAGCAGCAGGTGAAGCCGCGCTCCGTAGCTGGTCAGGCGGTTGCCCAGGTAGCCCACTGGAGCCTGCCAGTAGATGGCCTCCACCTCGTCCAGTTCGTTGGCAAAGATCAGGCGGTTTTGCTCGGCGTCCACGGGTACCGGGATCGGATGCAGCCTCTGGATGTTCGTTAGTTTCCAGTCGTTGAGCGTTTCGAAGGCCAGGGTCTGGAGCTTGGCACTGCTGCACGTCTGGGAGACGCCAGAGCACCAGCAGCTGGTGCAGCCCAGGGGATTGTCCTTGCTCAGATCGAAGTACCCAGCCGCGCACTCAGAGCAGGTGCTGCCCTCCACATTCGCCTTGCACTGACAACTGTCCGCGCAGGATCCATCGGACGCGGTGGTTCCTCTGTCGTCGCACTCGCACCGTTTGCAGGTCTCCCCGTAGTAGCCTGGAGCACACTCCTCGCAGCTCCTCCCCTGGAAGCCCTCGAGGCAGTGGCAGTGCCCGCCCTCCGGCTTACAGAACCCTGTGGACCGCTTGGGGTCACAGGAGCAGGGCAGGCAGGGATTGGTGAGCGGGGAGTCCAGCTCCCGGTAGTAACCTCCCTCGCAGAACTCGCATTCATTGCCGGATGTGTGGTTCGCGCAGCTCTGGCAGATGCCCTTGTCCAGGAAGGAGTCGTAGGCACAGCTCTCGGCGTGGCCGTTGCACTGGCAGATCTCGCACTCTCCGCCCAGTCGGTAGGGCCGGTCCTGGAAGAGCGGACAGCACTCGTCGCACTGCCCACCGCAGGTATTGTGGTGGCAGACGCACTGCATCAGGGGGTCCGACGGCGACTCCTGGGTGCGATTCGCATGGCCGTGGCAGTCCAGGCGGGCGCTTACCCGCAGCTGCTTCAGGGAATAGAAGCTGCGCTTCTCCAGCGAAGCGGAGTCCAACAGCCAATCCACACTGTTGTCCAGGTTTGCTGTGGAGTGCATTCCCTGGAGGCGTATCCTCAGGAAACGAGCGGTTATAAACTCCATCAGCTCGGGGCTCTGGTCGGTAGCACCTGGACGGTTCTTCAGCAGAGACACATGCAGCTCTCCGTTTTCCAGGGGCAGCGGCTTCGAGAACTGCGTGGAGCAGATAACCTCGGTGTCGTTCTGGAAGACGTACTTGCCGTTCTGCCCGGACAGATTCCAGCGCCGCCTGCAGTCCGCGTCGCTCAGGCCAAAGTATTGCCATGGCTCAAACTTAATGCCGTCCAGAGATCTCTCTAGAATCCAGGATGCTGGCCGGGGAGAGTTAGCCGATTTCAGCAGCACAAAGAATATTTGATAGGTCTAAAATTAAGAGAGAAGGTGGAGAATACATAAGTTTAAAACCCTTAGATGAAATTGGATTATTTGTATATTATTTTAAGCTTGAAAAAATTTAGGCATATGTAACTGTTGGAAAATATGACTAAAAGTAATGTCATATATATAATGTATTGTAATACATTACCAGAATAGTAAAGCACGGTTCAATAAATACACTTGGGTTTTATATATATTTCAAGATTGCTTTTTAACGCACTGCACTCCTTGAATGATCACGACCAACTCATTAGTGTGGAGCGAACTAAAAATAAGAACTCCTTGAACTATTAAAAGAACCAGTTTCGATATTTAGTGTAATCGTATTCTGGTATTCTGGTATACATATCATTGTAACTTTTGTAATTTCCAACACGCCTCCTCAAAAGTTACATTGATATGACATTCATGATGTGCATTTCATTTCAGCTTTTTATTTTATTCTTCATTCTCTGGGAATACTTATTTGATCCAGCATTCGCTGCAAGGGAATGGGGAAACCCAGTAAAACCCATCCAGATCAATATAGATACAAATTCATATTTCTTTCTTAAAAACTATTTGAATCAAGAAAATTAGATTTAGTAAGATTCATTAAAATAAAATTAAATTCAATTTTCAATCATAATAAAGATTAAATGTATACTAAATTAGATTATACTTCATTTCATTCATATCATATTCATATTCATATTCTTTTTTTTTGTTTTAAATGTATACTAAATCAAATTAAATTTTATTTCATTCAT
>VNJU01004485.1:0-10761 GCA_008042675.1 Drosophila seguyi
TCTTGTCGGAGCTGAAATTGGAATTTAGGAACCAATCGGAATATTATAGTTGCGGAGATGTGCAAATTAACTGAATAATATTCACTTAGCCGGAGAAATATACGGTCACACTAATACGGATATGGATGAGCACTTGTATTTCTAACTTTATTAGTTAGGGGGAATGTATTAAAAATAATTTACGAATTATTTTTTGTCGACTTGCAGTCGGTTATGTATGTAATTTGCAATGTCTTTATGTTTGCCTATGCATGCATGTAGCGGCGCTCAGGATAGAGCAGAGGAGAGACAATAAATATATATTATGTTTATTTGGATATAGCTCAGCTCAGAATAAAGCAGGGAAGAGTAAATAAATAATTAAGTCGGAGTTTATGTGCCGTGGGTTTGGGCATATATTTATTTATAGGAGCTGTGGACTGTAATTGTAGATTTTATAATTTAATGTTTTGGAATAACTATTCTTTGGGAAATTTAAATAAATATTTATTATGCACAATTTGGAATTACATTTGTGGTGTAAATAATTTTAATTATTACAACACCCGTGCAGATATATTTGTGCTTTTGTATATTTATTCAATTTGGTGTAAATTATTATTAACGAGTCAGCGGAGTGGACTGTATTTGAAATGTGTAGGAAATATGTACATATATAAGTAGAAATCAATGCAAGCGGAACACAGTGAACTACGAGAAATTTGGAATTGAAAGTTTAACTGTGGCTTGAAATCGGAACTTAAGGAAAAGAATGAAGTAACAATTATTTATTTGGAATAGGAATTTATTGGCGGCCGTAGTGTCGGATCAATCGGTCTTGGATTTAGACAATAATCATACAGAGAAGTTAGATGAACGGAGTTTCACAAAACCTAACTGTATGACCGGCAGCAATAATATAATTGTTACTTATCTTGTGCGATGTTAAAGCCACCGGACCTGCTGGAAGTGGATGGATTATCCGGCTCTGATGGACCAAATGTTCGAAGGGGGGTGGCTTTAACCTGAAATGCACTCGATAAGTAAAAACACGGAAGAAACTATTCGGGGTTTTACGCGACGTGCGTTGGTCTTTATTTGTGGAATGGTAAATTAGAACTACTACATGTAATCTTAAAGTAAGCTTGGGAGAGCGGATTGGAAGCTCTATGCACGAAAGTCCCGTGGAAGAGGGAGAGAGAGAGCGAGTGTACGGGATCACACTGCCTCCGGAAAATAAGCGCCCTTTGGCGTGAACAGTGGGAAAGAGACGTGTTTGTGGCTTTTATAATTATTTCAGGATTGTACTTTTTAAATTTGAAGATTTTTTGTGGGGAAAACGGAAGAGATAATGATTTTAAGGAGTCGATGATTCTGTTTAATGTGCTAGGGTATCTGTATTTCCTTATTGATGGTTTTGATAGTTTGCCTAATGGAGAGTCACGAGAAAAAATAAGTTTTGCAGCAAGTTTGGTAGTCAAGAGATTAAATCTGTATTCTTATGAGTGTATTTTAGCTTAAATTAAAAGGTTATTACCAGGGGTTTTTCTATAGGCTCCGAGGGCTGCTCTTATTGCGGAATTTTGGGATGATTTGAAGGGTTTTAAAGTTGACGAAAAAGCTTTCCGGTAAATGGGCAAGCAGTAATCTATTTTTGAGATGAAGATGGAGTTAACAATTTGGATGAGGGACGTTGTCTTGCAGTTGTATTTACGTGAGGAGAGGTGTTTGATAATATTGAGGGGTCTGGAAAGGGAGGTTTTAAGTTGGTTAATGTGGGTGTTCCAGTTATATCGACGGTTTATTGTTAGGCCTAAAATCTTTGTTTGATCAGTGGTTGGAATGTTAATGAAGCCAGTAATGATGTTTGCTCTACAGCTTCTCTTACGGCAAATGTGGAGAAGTTGACATTTATTAAGGGAGAGTGATAAACCTGATTAAGAGCAATATGATGAAAAGAGATGTTAGGTAACTTGTGGGTTGCTGGTACGTTGAATAATAAGGTGGAAGTTGTCTGCGTAGGCCATAAATTTAGTTTCTTTTGGAACAGAGATAATTTTTGTAAGGGATTTGTAGGCGATAAAAAAAGAGGATGACAGATATAGGTGACCCTTGCGGGATACTGTTATCAAGTGGGAAACTTAGAGAGAGAGTAGAGCCGTTTTTAACAATAATTTTCCTGTTTGACATTAAGTTCCATTCATATTTAACTATACGAGGACCAAGCTACCATTCATCCAGTTGATGGATGAGAGTGTGAATGCGTACTTTGTCGAAAGCCTTGGCTATGCATGGGTTAAGAGAAATGGGTCGGTAGGAGCTGGGGTTGGCTTGAGGCTTATTGGGTTTAGGGATTGGTAGGACAAGGCTAAGTTTATAGGATTGGGGAATGTGGGAATCCAGGATTTTGTTGAAGTGTTGCAGGATTCTAAATTTGATGGAGGTGGGAGTAGTGTTCTTTAACATGGGGTAAGATATACGATCCAGTCCTGGTGTGCGTCCTTTTAGGGAGTTGGTGGCGAAGTTTAGCTCAAATAGATTTATGTTTTTTTATATTTTTTATGCTGTAGGGGATGGAGAATACGTATTGTGGAGAGTAAAGCGGGTTTTGTTTGTGCGGAATTCGGGAAAAAAGTTAAAGTCACTTCCCTGTTTTGACCATAGGTCACCAAGTGTGTTACCAACTTCAGTTGGATCGATTGTTGTTGTTTGAATTGAGGGATGCTTGCCCATGTTTTTGCTGGGTCAGTAGTTGGTTGGACTCCAGAGTTAAAATTTAAAATAGATGCTTTTTAGCTTCCCTAATTTCCCTTTTAAAAATGGCATTAGCTTTTTAATATTTGATCATATTTTCCGAATTAATATTGTTCTTAAGAGTTCGCTATTTAAGGTTTTTCAATTTCTTTAGGAGGGCTAGGTTTTTGTTCCACCAGGGAACAGTATAAGGGAGGGAGAATGTTGTATTTTGTAGAATGGATTGGCGGTCGCTGTGGCTCAGCGTTTTTTGAAGTACAGCTGCTTCTTTGTAAATGTTGTTACACGGTGGTGAGAGGGAGAAGAGGTTGGTGATGTGTTCTCTAAAAGGGTCCCAGTTTGCTCTTTTAAGTTTAAAAGATGGCTTGGATATGAAAGTTGCAGGGGAGGAGTTAGGAAAAATGTAGATTAAGATAGGGAAGTGGTCACTACCATGTAGGTCATCAAGGATTTTCAAGGATCTCAAGAGATATGTTGACTGCGGCAAGAGAGAGGTCAATATGAGTTAGTGTGTTGTGTAATGTGAAGGTTATTTTTCGTTTAATAGGGTATAATCTGTTCTATCAATGAAATCAGCTATTCTGTTACCCCTGGAGTTTCCCTAAAGGGATCCCCAATATGAGTGCCAGCCGTTGAAGTCACCTATAACAACGGTATTGGGATAGAGGGGGCTAAAACATTTTCTAGGTTATTAAGATTAAAATGTATGGAGGGAGATATGTATGTGGAAATTAGGTCTATATTAGTTTTTGTTTTAATTGAAATCCCAACAGCTCCAAAGTCAGTATTGAGAGTTTTTTCAAAAGTGGAAGACAGAGTTATGAATTAAGATGGTTGCTCCTCCAAAAGCATTGGAGCATTCACTGCAGTATAAGGAATAATTTATGGGGATAGGTAGGGAAGTTTTATTGCTAAGATGGGTTGTTTAATGTTAAGTCTTGTTTATAATTTTCTTCATTCCTTAAACTGTCTTCCAACTCGATGGCATCAGTTTGCATTAGCGACTTTGTTCTTCTACATGCACGGCAGTATTTGTTGGCATTAAAATACTGTACGAAACCTAAAAAGCTATTAGTAGATAGAAAACCTTACAGCTGGCCCACATTTGATGTGCCGCTAATTGATAGGGTCATTAATTAGCAGAGCTTGCAAAAAGTGTCTAAAAAAGTGTCCTTTTTTTAAGCTGTCAGCAATCGATCTGTTACACGCTCACACGATTGAAAACAGAAACGAAAGAAACTTCAAATTCGTTTTTTCTAGGCTAGCTCTATGCTCAACGAGTGAACGAATTTTGTCGCTCACTTCGTACATTTGTTCACTTTGGACACTTTGCCTAATTTGGAAGTGTCATTTGTGCATGTATGTGTGCTGCGCGTGTGGTGTTAGCCACACCGAGAGCTCAGGTGACGGTGGAAAGATTCTTCTCAGCTCTTAATTTTTTATTATGAAAAACGCACTGCCTTGACTCCTGAGCACATAAATAATATGTTTAATAAACATAGAGCCGCGCTACCACCAGCTTTACTCCGCTAAAGCGAGAATGGGAGATCGCCGGCAGGATCCAACTTGAGCCACGAGCTCGGGACGCGGGAGCTCACAAGGAGGTAAGCGCGGAAGCTCGAACGGCCGAGGAGCGGCGGATGGATGCTGAAGAGCGGGGAGCATTGGCACGCTCGATGGACACTGCGCGGAAGCCCGAAATACAGGAGCGCAAGAGCAGCCGAGCTCGGAAGACACTTTCTATTTCCACTTGGCTCGTTTTGCTCAGTAGCTGATGCTCAGTTACTGAGAATTCGTCGACAAATTTCGTATCAGGGTGTCTTTGTGTGACAGTTTCTTTTTTATTCACACTGAACAACACAATTCAGAAAACACAAAAAAGAGAAAAAAGAGTGTTCTGGTCAGAACAAGAGCCCGTCTGCTGCGTTTTTTTCTGTTTTTTTAGTAAGCAGACAGTAGAAAAAAATTCGGTTGAGCATATTTTGCAAGCTCTGTTAATTAGATAAATTTGGGTTATCTGACACCTGTCACCCCCTTAAAAGGGTAGGGTAAGCCAATTTCATGGCATTTTATAATTTCCACAAAGAAGAAATTGAGGCCAAAATGAGCAAGTTGCAGAAAAGGGATAGCGGATGGACCCTAAATCGAGTCATCAGGCTAGAATTAAATATGTTGAATTGCGATGCATCAAAGGGGTCAAGTAATTTTGAGCTTCCTAAGAAACTGCTAAATAAAATGCTAAATAAAAATGCAGTAATAAATGTGCAGAATGAAGATGCATACTGCTTTAAATGGGCTTTATTATCCCACTTTTCAAAAATCAAAAAGCCACAGCGATGCACATCATATTCAGTCAACATAGCCGATGAATTAATCGATTTTCAAGGCTTCTTAAAATTGGATTTCACTGGGCTTAATATCTCAATGGAGATAAATTAAATTAAAAAATTCACCGCACAAAGCCCACACATTAGTCTAAATGTGTTTGGGTATGATGAAGAGGACAACAAAGTGTTTGGACCACTATATTCAGAAGCAGTGGAAAGGGAATACCACATAAATTTATTATACGTCGATGGATCCACTGCCAACGTTAATTTTTAATTTTCATTGTTATAGTCTTGCAGGGTATTATAATTTTAGTCAGAAGTTTGCAACGCAGTGAAGGAGACATTTCCGACCCTATAAAGTATATATATTCTTGATCATCATCAACAGCCGAGTCGATCTAGCCATGTCCGTCTTTCCGTCTGTCCGTCTGTCCGTCTGTCCATCTGTCCATCTGTCCATCCGTTTCTACGCAAACTAGTCCCTCAGTTTTGAAACTTTGCAGATAGTCTTCTATATGCTCTAACTACTATATAAGTCGGAACCGGCCGGATCGGACGACTATATCATATAGCTGCCATAGGAACGATTTGTAAATTTTAATTTAAAAAATTATAACTTAGTCAATATTTAAAATATTTTAAAATTTTAGATCTGACCAATTGTGTTTTTTTTTAGAATTTCGGCTTTAATTTTATCAAAATCGGACAACTATATCATATAGCTGCCATAGGACCAATCGGAAAATTTTGAGAATAAAATGTAACTAAGCCAATTTTCCGCATATTTTCATAAAATTGGCCATTTTGTATTATTCCAGAATATCGGTTTTAATTTTATCAAAATCGGACCACCATATCGTATATAGCTGCCATAGGAATATATATATCTGTTTGCCTTTGTTGCTTGCAACATTTTTCGCCAGCAACATTCTGTATTGGCAACATTTATTTAATGACAGTAGCCGAGAAAGCGAAAAAGTCAGAACATGTTTCTTCTTCTTCATCTTCTTCTTCTTCTAATTAATGCAAGGGTATTTAAACTTCGGCACGCCGAAGTTAGCTTCCTTTCTTGTTTTCTTTGAGATAGATTAAGAAATAATTAATACATTTCGGCTTAACAATAAATTTAGAACTTGACAGTAATATTTCTAGTAATAGAGATTTACAGTAGTTAGTTTTAATATTTTTAACGTTTTAAATTCCATTAATTAAAATTAAATTTTAAGAAGCAACAGTTCATTAATTTAATTTCTTGTTATATTTAATTCAAGTTTAACTTTTGTATAGGGTAGAATTAATTTAATTTCTTTAGGCTTTAGTTTGAGATTACCAAGACAAAACAAAATGTTTTATTTATTTAACACTCACTCATCATGTCCATCGGTGAAAGATCGATCTCACTCGATGTGGCTAAAAATTAATGGGGGTTCTTGGCTAACAAAAGCGATAAAGAGACATTTCTTTTACCCTATCCTTCACATTAGCAAGATAAAATTTAAAATTTACTTAAAATTAATTTTGGAATTTCGTAAATATAAAAAAATATTTCAAAGTCTGATCTTCTCATTATTTATGACATCTTGTTTCAGCAAAAGTTAACTTTTAAAAATTAGAGAAGACTTGCGTAAGAATTACGTCATGCCATGCAGGTTAAGTCCGCGGAGAAAACTAAAATAAGGCATATCAGCCTGTTCGGGTGAAATCTGATATAATTTGAGCACATTGTATCGCATTATAATATCATTCTTATATTTGTGCATACACCGCCGGATGAGGGATTTAGCCTATGGCCACTGATCGGAAAAATTCTTCAAATAAACTCGCTACCGAATATAGGTTAACCCGCAAGGGCACAGAGGTCATGCCAGGGTCATTTCGTTTAAATCGCCGATCACTGCCAAATTTTCAAATCACAATTCTCCGCAACTGCATAGCCGGCCACTGAATAAAGTTGCGCAGCTGCGCTGGTGGCCGACTTAACCGCACTAGCCCGAAGCGAAAAGGAGGATGAACCATTAACGTATAAAGAAAATAAGGGAATAAAAAGTAGTTGTCTAGAAAAAATAACATTTGAGTGATATAAAAATTGTTTATTTATTGATCGGCAAGAATGTGATACATGTTTAGATCTAGAAGACATGAAATAAGTACATTACAAATTAGTAAAATTACATTAGATAATAAAGATGATAAAAGATTCATCTGTGATGATGAAGTTTCAACTCTAGCACTATGGCATTATAAAACAGTAGAAAAAGAAATGGTAGATAAAAGTCAATTTTGAAAGAACAAACTAGTCTTTGGCGCGAACAAATAGCTAGCCCCAAAACAAGTGAAAGCACAGAAAGTTTGACAAAAATGAAAGTGCGAATACTATTGAGTTAGAAAAAATCTAACTTAGCCAATTTTTCACATATTTTCATAAAACTAAAGATTTGGCCATTTTGTATTATTATAGAATTTCGCTTTAAATTTTATCCAAATCGGGCAACTACATCATATAGCTGCCATGAGACCGATAGGGCAATTTTGAGGAAAAAATCTAACTTAGCCAATTTTTCATATATTTTCATTAAATTTTCATTTAGACATGGCCATTATGTATTATTTCAATTTTTCATATATTTTCATAAAATTTGAGAAATGTCTGCAAGGGTATTTAAACTTCGGCATGCCGAAGTTAGCTTCCTTTCTTGTTTTATATTTATTTAAGATTTTTCGTTTTCTTATTAGAATGTTTGGCGCCTGTCGCCGCGCCGATCTGACTCAGCCAGTGGGAGTTGGCAGTCACATGCCGACTACCAAAGACCGACCATACGTGGTTAAGAACCACATCCTGCTCGAGGTGCCCCTTCTCTAGACTAAATATGGCAGATCTAGAGAGGACAACTTGAATCAAACCCGTAATCACCGGTGTTACCGTACCGTGCCCCTGTGATGAATGGCACTACGTTAGTGTGTCTTTTAACGGTGGCTTCCAGATACCTGGCACCTCCGGTCGTACAAGCGCCCGATCCGGGGTATGAGGCTCTGTCCCGGGGGATACTCCCTTCCTCATTACTCGTGGGACCAATACATGGATACCATCTTAAACCAAATTGAAGCAGCGTGCTCTAGCAGCCCAAAATCGAGTAACATCGAACCCATTCGGGAGCCCGAAGTAGCCATGGACATTTGTTCAAAAGGCACTGGCACCGACACCATCACCAAAGAAGAGAAAGAAGCCCTTCTCGCCTCTCCCAAGGTTGACAAACAAAAGCGGATCGCATAATCAGGCGGCGCAAGAAAGAGGTTGCGCAGACACCTTGCGACCGGCATTTTTTTTTTTTTTTGCGCGGGTCCCACGCCCACCTCCCGCCCAACCGACCGAGGGGCGCAGCCGTGTGACGTACGGCACGATCGCGTTCTAGATAGACGCGTGAGAAATAAAATAAAGGAAAGTATGAGGAAATTTTAGTTTTAGGTTCATGCATTATTACGAGCTAATTCTACTAGCAATATAGTTTTAAGGCGAGGGAGGCTCTTACTGTCCTCCATACAGTCAAAGAGGCGGTTGTAATCGGTACATAAGACCCTAAAGGGTTCATGTACCTCAAACTCCCTCCTACAGTGATTTATTGTTAAGGGGATAAAAGTTCTGGATGTTAGTCAGGGGAACATGGAAGTTGAGCTGACCTAGCAGGTAGGGGCTCTCTACGGTACCGTGAATTAGCTTGTGTAGGAAGACTACACCAAGCATCGTTCTACGGTTAGCTAGGGATGGTAAGTTAATTAATAGAAGTCTACTAGCGTAAGACGGTAATCTTAGGTCGGCATCCCAGGCTAAGTCACGTAGGGCGAAAAGCAGAAAGTTTTTTTGAACGGATTCGATGCGGTTGATATGAACTCCAAATTGAGGACTCCAAACACAAGAACCAAACTCCAAAATAGGACGAACTAGCGAAGTAAAGAGAGTCTTCGTTATATAAGGAGAGTCGAATTCCTTCGACCACCTTTTAATAAATCCCAGCATGCCTTTGGCCTTGTTAACCATGCAAGAAATATGATCTGAAAACGAAAGCTTAGGATCTAGACGAACACCTAGATCATCAACAAGGGTGATTCTTTCCAAAGCGCAATCATTAAGCATATATGTTGCATACTGGGGAGTGACACGTGAGAATTTCATCAGTTTGCACTTAGATATGTTGAGATGTAATAAGTTAGCACGACACCATGCTTGAAAGTTGTTAAGATCCGATTGTACCCTTGGAGGAGGCCAAAAGGCTCGCCTAGAAGCCTATGGACCCTCCCAGCGCAGGACCCAGCAAGAGTGGCGCGACCACTAAGAGAATAAGATCGGCCAATACGACCCCAGAAAAGGCGTCGTCAAAGAGGGTCATGACGAAAACCGCGGCAACTAGTGCCTAGACGAAGGAACCTGCAAGTGTACTGCCTGCTACGGAGGCTCCAGTAGCCTCCACAGCCGCAACTACGGCGGGGCAGGCAATACAGGAGCAGACACCCCAAGTCGGTGTCATGGCCTCATACAGGGACGTTGCCAGCTCGGTGAAGATGGCAGTACTCTCGGCCGATTACCCCAGCAGTCTGCTCACGACAGAGCAGCTAAACAAAATACAGTCCGCCATCCTGGCGAGGGTGATGGCCCTAAGACACGGCTCTGTGAAGCCTCTCTTCTCCGGCTGCACCTTCAGACCGGGCTGGATGACGGTTACATGCGGGAACGCAGAGACAGCCGAGTGGCTACGCACAGAGGTACCAAAGCTCCGGCTGTGGAAGGACGCCCGTATCAAAATAGTTCCTGAGGCAGAGGCTCCACGTGCCGCTGTCTTCATCGGATACTTTCCGCTTCCAAACGCGGACACGAAGGCGGCTGAGGTTCTGAATCTCATTGAAGGCCAAAACAGCGGCCTGCGCGTGAGGACTGGCATGTCTTCCACCACGAAATGAGGGAGAACACGGCCGTTCTGACAATTGCGCTGGACCCAGTATCGGCAAACCGGCTGAAATTGCTGGGCCACCAGCTCAATTTCGCGTGGGGCACGGCTACACTTAAGCCAAAGGCCGGCACCCTCCCCAACACCCGGAGACACCTGAGATGTCTCCAAGCGAATCTCCATCACGAAAAGGCCGCATCAGACATCCTTTGCGAGAGGTTCGCTACAATGGACATAGCTTTTATCCAGGAGCCATGGATAAACGCCGGACGTGTCCTGGGGTTAAGCACCCCATCTGGTAAGCTGCTCTATGCAAACGACCAACCTCGCCCTAGAGCGGCGTTGTTAATTAACAAAACTCTAACATTTGTTCCCCTTTCACAGTTCATAACTGAGGACCTGGTGGCAGTTTGGGTTAAATTACCCACTGCCCATGGCGAGCAGGAGGCAGTGTTGGCCTCCGCCTATCTTCCCGACGACTCGGAGGACGGAGGCGGCTACCTGTACCCTGATAGAGCACTGCCAGAAAAACCGGCTCAGATGATAATCCCCTGCGATGCCAATGCGCATCACACGGTCTGGGGGAGCAGTAACATCAACAAAAGGGGTGAGTGCCTTTTAGAGAGGAGGTCCTTGATCTAACTCTCTGTTGTATGAACATGTTGTCCGTTGTCTCAAACTGGCACGTTGCGAGTGAAATCACTATGTCAGATCACCAACACATTAGATTTGACATAGGAAGCGCCTCACAATGTAGCCTA
>VNJU01004486.1:0-11558 GCA_008042675.1 Drosophila seguyi
GGTCTACCCAAAGTGAGAAGAGTTTTAGAGGCCGATCAGGTCTTCTAATTAATGAGAATGGTTTGAGAGGCCGATCAGGTCTACCCAAAGTGAGAAGAGTTTTAGAGGCCGATCAGGTCTTCTAATTACTGAGAATAGTTTGAGAGGCCGATCAGGTCTACCCTAAGTAAGAAGAGTTTTAGAGGCCGATCCGGTCTTCTAATTACTGAGAATAGTTTGAGAGTCAGTTCAGGTCTACTCAAAGTGAGAAAAATTGTAGAGGCCGATCAGGTCTTTTAGTTTATGAGAATGGCTTGAGAGGCCGATCAGGTCTACTGAAAGTGAGAAGCTCGGGTCGGTGAACCAAACCAAATAAAATCTAATTTGCTAAGACCACGATGGTTAGTTAGTTACCGTGCGAGTTTACCGTGCTCCTCTGGTTTCTTACCACTGATCCTTGAGTCCAGGTACTAGTCTGCTGGTGGACTTGTCGCCGATCGCCTCGCCGAACTGAATGAGCTCTGGAGGGCTGGGGTCCGTTTTATATAGCGGATCGGCGTGGTGTGGTGTGCCCATATATTCCAACTTATTCTGGACACATTTAGTGTGCCCGGTTTACTCTTGCCGGTGTGACCCTCCATTTCCCACAATGGCGCGCGCGCGCGAGGATTTGAATTTTAAATGGGCTTGTCACTTTTCAAGTCTTATAGTTTATATATGTTTGCGTATGACTTCATTTCTTTCTCTTAGTTTTCTATCTATATATATATATATTTATTTATTTATTTCTTATGTTTGTGCGCACTATGCGTCACAAAATGTTTTCAAACAAGAAAGGAAGCTAACTTCGGCATGCCGAAGTTTAAATACCCTTGCAGTACGTAGACGAAGAAGAAAAATGTTCAGACTTTTTTGCTTTCTTGGGTACTAACATAAAACAAATGTTGCCAGAAAAAAATGTTGCTGGCGAAAAATGTTGCAAGCAACATAGCCAAACAGATATACATATATATTTCTATGGCAGCTATTTGATACAGTAGTCCGATCTTGATAAAATTAAAACAGAAATTCTGGAATAATACAAAATGGCCATGTCTCAAATTTCGTGAAAATATGTGGAAAATAGGCTTAGTTAAAAATTTTGTCTCAAAATTTCCGATCGGTCCTGTAACAGCTTATGATATAGTCGTCCGATTTTGATAAAATTAAAACCAAAATTCTAAAATAATACCAAATGGTCAGATCTAATATTTAATGCAAATATTTTACAAATTGGCTAAGTTATGATTTTTTTCATTAAAATTTACCGATCATTCCTATGGCAGCTATAAGATATAATCGTCCGATCCTTCGCGTTCCGACTTATATAGTAGTGAGAGCAAGACTTTCTGCTAAGTTTCATTCAGATAGCTTAAAAAGTGAGGGACTAGTTTGATTAGAAACGGACGGACGGACGGACGGACAGACGGACAGACGGACAGACGGACAGACGGACAGACGGACAGAAGGACATGGCTAGATCGACTCGGCTGTTGATGCTGATCAATAATATATATACTTTATAGGGTCGGAAAAGTCTCCTTCACTGCGTTGCAAACTTCTGACTAAAATTATAATACCCTGCAAGGGTATAACAAGGGGAGGTTTCTAAGGACAAGGTAACTAATTTTAGAATGGGATTGCACTGAACGTCGTCACAATACCTGAGCACACATCCGGGTTCTCCGTCGGGACCTGGTAAATAAACCGGCTTTACACGGAAAAGATCTAATAGGATAGAAGTTTTGTTTATGTTAGGTTAGGTTAGGGCGGTGACGACCGGCTCGTAGACCCGGGACGTAAACTTAAGCCTAAAGAGACTCCTTGTGATGTCACATAAGCTGAGATCCCCGTCTGTTGCAGGTTCTTATGGGTCAAAGACCAATCCTAAGTAAGAGAGCACCAACCCGATCCCTGGATGAATCGGGTTATTTGCCTCGGAGATGTCTTGCTTAGTTCCGCAAGAGCCGCAAAGATGAAGTGGCCCAGGTATTTCAGTCTTCGTCTGCTTAGGGCTGGAAAGTGGCAAAGGAGGTGGAGAACAGTCTCCTCCTGTTCTGCAAAAATCATTGTGGTGCACTGACAGCCTGGACGCATGTGTGCCAAGCAGCCAGTGATCAGTAAAGGCCCTAACGGCAAGGGCACAGCTTTCCCTGCTTAGTGATAGTAGCTCCTTAAAGCGCTTGGTGGATCGGCTAGGCCAGATCAATCTAGAGTGGCGGCAGGTTGTTAGGTTGTCCCACTTCCTGTCCGCCAGGGAGTGAAAGTGATCCCTACAGAGAAGTCTGAAATGGGCCATGGGCATGTCAAGTGACTCCCTCCCCGGCAAAAGAGGGTAGGTTGTACCCTGCCGGGCCAGCTCATCTGCAGCGCAATTGCCCTCGATGTCCCTATGTTCTGGGACCCAGATGAGGTGTAGGTCGTACTGCTCCGCCATCTCGTGAAGAGATCTGCGACAGGCATTGATAGTCTTCGAGTTTGAAGATATGGCTTCAAGTGATTTCTTGATAGCATAAACTTCTGCCTGAAAGACGCTGCAGTGGTCGGGTAGCCTAAAAGAGACGTTTAGTCCCAGGTGCTCAGAGTAAATACCTCCTCCCACCTGGCCATCTAATTAAGAGCCATCCGTGTAAATGTGAAGGGACCTCGGCGGTCCAGATGGTCCCAGGTTCCATTCCGCTCTGTCGGAATGTGAACTTGGAAGGGTGTGATAGGATGATCAGAAGGAACACAGTAGTCAGTGGTCCCCTCAATAATGTGTGGAGTGCAGTCGAGATTCGTGTGTCCAAAACTCGACTTTCTCCACAGGCCCGCGCCATTCAGCCTTATTCCCGAGAGTGACGCGGTAATTTCTCCCATTATTTCAATTGGGAGGATGTCCGGGAGAGCGTCCAATGCGTTCCCCGGAGTCGTGCGCAGGCCGCCTGTTATACAGATATCGGCCATGCGTTGAATCCTTCTTAGTTTGCCCAAGCATGTGGACCGCTTGAGGGCAGGCTACCAGATTGCCACTCCGTTGAGGAGTATCGGGCGGATAATAGCCGTGTACAGCCAACGGACAATTTTTGGGGTCATTCCACATTTTAGCCCGATGGCCTTACGGCAGGTATAGAGTGCGATTGTGGCCGTTTTGGCCCTATCGTTTGTGTTGAGGGATAAGGCCTATTTACTTGGCCTGATTTTTAAGGGGGAGAAGTGGTACCCCGCGGAGATTAGGGGTACCATCTTGGGAATTTTGTATTTCCCCGTTAAATGGACCAGTTCAGTCTTTGCTGGGTTTACTCCCAGCCCGCATCTGGCAGTCCAATCCGCCAGAAACCGAAGGCTGTTACTCATCCTGTCACAAAGTTTTTGCGGGAATTTACCCGTGAACGCTAAAGCCACTTCATCCCCGTAAGCCACAACCCAACAGCCGCCGTCCTCTATGCCCTGTAGCAGTTCATTGACCGCCACATTCCATAGGAGAGGGGAGAGTGCTCCACCCTGGGGTGTGCCTCTGTTGACTTGTCTGGAGATGGTTGACCCCGCCAGTGTGGCCTCCACCGCTCTGCTACGCCAGATATGGTCGATGAAACCCACTGTGTGTTGAATAATCCCTAGCTTAGTCAGTGCCGTTGTGATTGAGCCTGGAAGGATGTTGTTGAAAGCGCCCTCTATATCCACGAAGGCGACGAGTGTGAACTCCTCTTCGTGGAGCGATTTTCAATTAATGAGGGAAGCGAATGGAGTGCTGTCTCTGTTGATCTGCCTCTCCTGTACGCATGTTGGCATTCTGATAAGGATGAATGGGGAATAATGATTGTTAGGTGCAGACTAATGAGTCTCTCCAGCGTCTTGAGTAAAAACGAGGAGAGGCTTATCGGCCTGTAGTCCTTGGGCGTGCAGTGCGAAGGCTTCCCTGCCTTGGGAATGAACACTACTTTTGAGCGGAGCCATCCCCTCGGAATGACCCCTGTGTCGAGCATGGTCGAAAAGATCAGTTGAAGCCAGGGCGTGGATAGTTCAGCTGCATAGCTAAGCGGTGCAGGTATGATACCGTCCACCCCTGGGGATTTGTATGGGCTGAAGCTGTGTATTGCTCAATTGATGTTCCTTTCACTATGGAGGTATCCCAATTCGGACGGACCCCGCCATGTCGGGGGGTTAGGCGGGCTGCTCCGAGACGTGCAGGAAGGGAAGTGGGCATCCAGGAGAACCCCAAGGGTTTTCTCGCTGGAGATCGTCCAGCTGTCTTCAGGACGCTTGACGAAGCCCGTGTTAGGGGGCGTCGTCGAGAGGACCTTCCTCAGCCTAGACGCCTCAGAATAGTCCTTGATTCCTGAGCAAAAGTCGGACCTGGCCCTTCATTTAGCCTTTCTTAATTCCCTTTTGTATAAGGACAAGTTAGTTTTATAGAGGCGCCACGCTGCGTCCGTGTTGGCGCTCCGGGCTAGATTGAAAGACTGCCTCGCGGTCTTCTTAAGGCAGCGTAATTCTTTACACAACCACGGTGGTTGCTTTCCCGTCTTACCCCCATTCCTACTACGGGGGCTGGACCTGACCAGAGCCGTGCTACAAGCATCGGTGAAGGTTTTAACGAGGTGCTCCAGCCCCTCTGGACTGTAGTCCGAGTTGGTTGTGGCTAGAGGTGGTTTAAGGATCTGACTTAGCTGGGATCTATATTTCGCCCAGTCAGTCCTCCGGGGGTTCCGGAAAATTACTGGGTTGAACCTATCGAAGCCTAGCGTGAATTGGATGTATCTGTGGTCAGAGAAAGAGTGCTTCTCCAGCACCCTCCACGACTTCAGGGTATCCCTGAGGGATATAGTAAGAAGGGTGATATCTAGTACCTCCGTATTAGTAATAAAGGTGAGTTCGTTACCCGAATCCCACCAGTAGATTAGATACAAGGATAAAATCAAAAAGAGACTCACCCCTGTCATTGGTGTCAGTGCTTCCCCACTGATGGTGGTGCGCATTAGCATCGCACCCAACAATTAGGCCCATACCCAGTCCTCTGCTGTCCTCAGCGACTTTCATCAGGGCTTCGGGAGTGGGGTCCTGGTCGTGTCCCAGGTAGGCTGAGCAGATCCGGAGGGATCGGGTTGGTCCCTTTAAACATGCGGTTACGAAGTCTTCATTACTGAAATTGGGTATCAAGAAAAGAGTTAGTTCTTTCCTAGCGAGTATGCAGGCTCGCGATTTACCTGATGTAGGGGCTGCTTACAGCCAATAGTCGGCTGCCCTCAGCCCTAGGATTCTGTCGCCACAGATCCAGGGCTCCTGAATGAGGACAGCGTCGATACCACCTTCCGCCAGGTGGATAAGTAGGGCAGCGGAGGCTGCTTTACTGTGGTGGAGGTTTATCTGCAGAAACGACAAGGACATTCTGCTTTTTTACCTCCACCACTGTAATGTCGGCGTCCGAGGTCGGCTCGTCCAGCCCGTCATCCTCCTCGGACATCCCAACTTCACGCAGGCCCCTCGCCAGCTCGTTCTCTTCGAAGACATAGCCCTCAAGGATGTCCTCCTCGTCGGACAGACCTTCGGGTGCCTCCTCGACCCGAGGGCCCTCTACTTCTGGGTCCTCTTCCTTATCGGCCCGCTTGGCGTCGGCCTTGTAAACTCTTACGGCCACGCTGTCGACGCCGTACCGGAGAATCCCCCCGTTCTTCCTTAGCACCTCGACTGTCCCCTCATTAAGAGTCAGGACAACCTGGCGCTTCGGACCAACGGGCTCCTCCACCTTGGGTACTCGCCAGTCAGAGAAGGGGAAGTCGGGGTTACTCAGCTGCAGCAGCTTGAGTATTTTCTCCGTCTCAGCTGGCTTGTGTGACAGCCACGCCCGAGCCCTTGGCTTTCTGGGGATCTTGTCCCAGTCAACGCGATAGCCAGCTTGTAAAATGCGACCGATTCTTTGTCTTTGCCTTAATGCCGCCCTGGTGCCAACCGGCATCCTCGCAGCGAGACAGTGCTCCTCCACAAACCTGCTGTGCAGTTCCCCAACGATACAACGCCATTGGTCACTGGAGCCCTCGTCCACCACTCCAATCAGGATCTTACCCTTGGTCACCTCGGCAAAGGACCGCAAGATGCCTTTCGCCCATCTAATAACACCCGCTTGCTCTTTTGGTCCGCCTCCATGGCTGGATTGGCTCGCGCGAGGATGAAGGTCGCTCTTCTCCGCTCATGGTGGAGCGTCTTCTTCTTTCTCTGCTGCTGCTGGGCCGAGCATCCGGGGGTGGGCTCACTTCTAGAGTCGGTCACGCCGAGGGACTTGCCCCGGTCACGCCACAACGCGGACCCATTAGTTCACCCTTCCCCTTAGCTCCGGCCACCGGATGAAGGCTCTCTGTTGAGCTCTCCTCCTCCTTGCTTTGCGCTCGACCGCTAGGCGTCTTCGAGCTCAAATTTGAGAGGGGGACGTCCCCATCCGCTCTTAAGGTTTGCCGGCCACCAATGTTTTTGTGTTTTGTATCGGAACTGTTCATGTTTTGTTTCCACGAGTATGCTGGGATGGGAATGGTCCGCCACGGCAGAGCCCGCATGCCGTGGTAAGCCTAGTTGAAACTGATAAGTCGGCCGGTCCACCAGAGTTCGCATACTAGAGTCCAAGCAACCCCCGGACACGCCTCCCTCGGCAAATGCTGTTCCACCTTGGATTGGGGTAACTTGGGACCTGCTTCCTCCTTTTGTTTAAGTTTGGACTGAAAATTAAGTTCGATTTGGGCATGACGAAAGAATAAGTCTGATTTGAGTCAATGGAATTTGAGTAAGTAGTTTAAAAAAAATGCGCAAACAGATCGCCAATTGCCTGATCATTTTTTACGGGAGTATTTTTAAAGAAAGGCGAGGAGGGATGAGAAGTTGGATTACGTTTAGTGTTACAAAAATTATAAAACTGTTTTGGGTCCTCAGAGAACTGAGCCTTACAACGAGTTGTATAATTTTTGTAACACTGCGCGATTATATAAGAAGATAGGGCAGATTAAGAACCGGTACGTCTACATTTAGAATACTGATTACATTTTTTGTTTTTGAGACGATTCAACTGTTAATAAACTAAAGGGCTTTTGCGAAGTTGATGGATAGTATAACGAAACACATTCAGTAAATGAATTCATGGCACTGTAAAAAATATAGATGGCTTCAGCCATGTCAGTGCACATGTATAGATCGGACCAATTAAAATCAGATAGAAAGTTTCTTCAATCGTTTGAAGTCCATCTTGCGAAAGCAGAGGAATTTTTTGGCTTGGCGATCAGAAATATTCTGTAAATCAATCCCAATGTCGATGGTCACATCGAAAGTAGGATGATAGGGCTCTTCCGCCCTGCCTAAACTAACCCTTGCCGGGTCAAAGACGAAGCAGAGAATTTCTGGAAAATTTCGTACTTTGTTAACTTGAGACAGTGAAACGTCGAGCAAGCCTGAAATAACATCATGCTGTGTGGTAAATAGAAAGTTCCGACAATGGAGGAATGTAGGAACCAGTAATAAAAATGGAGCTACCTTTGACTGATAGCTTCACTCAAACGAATTCAACATCGTTGCACTTCTCAAAAGTAATTAATTCAGTCGCGAGACTAGAGTCAACCGCTATGAGGACACCTCCACCACTTCTGATAGGCCGATCCAGCCGATATATCGTGAGCACAGCTGGAAAAGCTTGCTGTGCACACAATAACCTGGGACGCAAACGAGAGACTATTATAATACAATTTGGGAAGCTTACTACGTAAACCTCTTGCAATCTGACAGGAGATAGAGAGGGAATTTGTTAGTTCTTTGGGGCGGGATTGGAAGTGATAGAGATCGCAGAGGTCTGATCGGGCCTAGGAAGAGTAACTCCTACTGGACGCCTTTTATTGTTCTTCGCTTCGTACTCTTTCACAATCACATACTCTGGCCAGAAATTGCTAGAGCATATAGTATCAAAGAGTTCATTTGGGAGGTTTATTTTAAACGATAAAATATCTTTAGCGTAAGAAAATTTAAATTGGTCCACCTTTATTTTTTCATCTCTAGCTTTGCCTTGGATAAAGACAATTACATCCAAAGTCTGAGAAGGTCAGAGCCGAGAAAAATAAATATTTTTCGTAGGTGGGACAGCTATAATGGCTTTTGGCGATACAGACTGATTGTCAGCTTTGCCAGTATGCGCCGGTAGTCCTGGCCTGGTACCCTGACCCTGAGGGGTCAGTATTTGAGACCCCCCAGGGGATATAACGGAAATCTCCGGGGGCGCGGTCCAGCAGCACATTCGGAGGCCGAATCTTTTTGCGCCTGGGAGACTCATTTAATAGCTTAAGGCTATTAAATTGAGTATCCAGCGCCAGGAACATATCTTGAGTGTTGCGAAAACTTAATAATACGTCTTTAAAACCGTTTTTTGCTTGCCGCATAAAAGACATCATCTCCCTTTCAACATCGCGACAGGCCTCACAACAGTACCGCAGACCGATGTTTTTTCTTACATCGTCTACCGCCCGAGCCCCAACACCAATGCACTTGGCATGCATAATGTTGTCGCACAGCCAGCAGCCGATTGTAAGATCAGCAGAGGTAATAACAGGTTTTAACACCACAGACAATAGCGGACATTATTTGGACTTACCACTGTACCTTTGCGTAAGGAGAGATAAAAGTAAGAGAGTGAGTGAGAGAGCACGAAAGCAAGCTTTTAGTTTAGCTGTTGCGACGGCGCATGCTAAACGGAGAAGGCACAAAGAGGAATGCAAAAAATGCAAAAGCAAACACTAGCAGAACAACTAAGATGTGAAATTAATAATAATGAAATACACAGAACAGAATGGCTGCATGCACACGAAGTAAACGGGATCTTTATTACTCACAAAATCAAAGAATTAGAATAAAACACCGGTTGTTTTTATCAAAAAATTACACAAAACGAGAGCGCAAGAGAGGAAGAGAGAAGGATTTTAAGGCAGTACTAACTTGAACTGCGTACAACATCATTTCAGCAGTCGTCGAGTAACTCCACGGTCGAAAGACTACACTCAACAATAACGGAAATATACCGATTGATTATGGAGAGTAAGAAGGCAGGGAAGTTAGAACTCCGACATGAAGATACTGAGTGAAGCGTTTATAACGTACAATAGCGCTATACATTCAGCATCGAAACTAACACCTCGGGAACTCTTTACAGGCAAATCGCAGGATTTTCTGAATAACGTGACTCTTAATAATGAACACGATTATTTGCAGAAAATCAATGCGTTTCAATCCGAAATTTATCCAAAGGTGAAAGAAAGGGTAGAAAGCCAAAAGGTGAGAAGAATTGAGGCAGCCCATATGGATAGACAGGAACCAGACCCGGTACAGGTGGAAAAAATGGTGTTTAGAAAAGAAAATCGGAGAGATAAACTCACTCCTAGGTTCTCTAAACACAAGGTGTTAGAAGATAACAACCTAACACTAACAACAACCAAGCCGCAGAAAATTCACAAGGGAAAAATACGAAGAATGAATAAACCAAACGAATAACATTTTTTTTACAGGTGGTCCATTGCCGTGGCCGAAGAGAACAAGTTTGAAGTCATACCGTTGAAAGGGAACTACAAGGGAAATACAACTGGGAGCAGCAAGGGTAATTCAGACTCATAAGACATTCATCCATATTGTAAAGTTACAGGAATATCAAGAAACGATAGAGGGAATGGAAAATATACTTAGGGAGATTGTGGAAGAAGCCGAAACCAGAAACCTGGTTAAAGCACTGCAGAACAAACTGCAGATGATAAAAACAAGATTAGAAAGCATATGTCCCAAACGTAGGAAAGCAAGGGGATTAATCAATGGATTAGGATCAGTTATTAAATCGGTAACAGGAAATTTAGGTGCGGTGTGGGAGTAAAGGATAACGAGTTGTTTATTTTTATTGTTTGATTTTATTGGGAGGAGCATTGAAGGTATGCTCACTCCGAGTGTTAAACAATTATTGATTTTTGGTTCTTAAACAATCTAAAGATGTAAACTAAAGCTGCGGAGTTCTCCCGCCGGTTACGCCGGCAGCGACGCAGCGTTCATATTTAGTATTTATTAGCTTATATATATTCTTATATTTAATTTGTGTTTTTTTGGCTGCACACCGGAATGTGCAGCGAAAGAAAGGGATGACATGTGCCATGCAGGCATATTGCACTTAGGCTGTAACCGGCACATTGGTCAAGCGTGGGAACGCTTACTGTGCGTTTCTTACGGGTGGCCAATGCTCTTGAGTATAGTGAGTACTATATGTATGTATGTATGCTAAATATCCCTCCTTTTAAAAAATAACGTAATATTTATGATATTATTTTCCTATTATTATCATTCCTAGTTTATGAAATATATTTCATTCATTTGTATATGGGCTATTCTCTGGAAAGTACAACCGAGGCAAAAACCATTAAAAATGCAGGTGGGACAGTTATAAGGGCTTTGGCGATACAGACTGCATGTTTGCATTGCCAATATCGGCTGGTAGTCCGGGCCTGACACCCTGGGCAGGCAAATTAGCAGGGCTTTAAGGGTTCAATACTTGAGACCCCCCCAATAAACAAAACGGAGATGGCTGGGGTACAATCACCCCCGCAACACATTCGGATGCCGAATCTTTCTTCCGATTGTAAGATTAGCAGCGGTTATAAACTTTTTACAGGTTTTAGCGAGGCAGGCAATAGCGAACATTATATGGACTTACCATTGTACCTTTTGCGTAGGGAGAGATAATAAAAGTGCAGCTGCACCGACAGAACAGTAAGCTTATTGTTTAGCTGTCGCGACGGCGCAAACTAAACGGAGAAGCCACAAAGAGGAATGCAACAAATGCAAAAGCCAACACTGGCAGCACAACTAAAATATAAAATTTATAACAATTAAATACACAAAACAAAATAGCTACATGTACACGAAGTGAGCGGGAACTTTAATATTCATGTTATTATTACTATAGGTTAGGTTAGGCTTCGTCGGAAGGCCCTCTCGGTGCCACGCATAGGCCAGTATGGCCCTTAGCACTCCGAAAGTTTCTATATGGACCTAGAGAATGTTCGCGGGGTTTCCGAAATTTTTTTTTTTTTTCTTGGACGTTGATGCACTACGATCAGTACACTCAAGTGGCCCGTATGACACCAAGCACGTGCTTGTTCGTGTTAGGTGTTAGTAGGCGCGAAAGATGAAAATATAGAAAAGGAATTCGAGGAAGTAACTACTGGCGTGCTGCCAGATTGTTTGCTTGCATGCGTACTAAGTGGGTTAGTATTAACGTTTTTAGTTTAGGAAGGCTATCTACGTTTGAAATTATTATATACAAATCGTTATAATTTGCACATAAGACTCTTAAGGGTTCATGCAATTGAAAGGACGTTCTACAATGGCGCAGCACTAAGGGAATATAGGATCTAGTATTTCTACTCGGTACGTGAAAGTTAAGCTGACCCAACAAGTCAGCACTTTCCACGTCACCATGGATAAGGTTATAAATAAAGGTAATGCCAAGCATGGTTCTACGGTTGGATAAGGATGGTAAGTTAATAAGGAGAAGTCTACTAGAA
>VNJU01004488.1:0-26890 GCA_008042675.1 Drosophila seguyi
TCGAAGAAAAGAATAAAAATTTTAATAAAACAGATTGTCCCCGATGTTTGCCTCTCGCTCTGCGCTTCACATATTTCAAAGTATGGATCCCGCCACGAACAATAATGCGTAAAAAAGTCGAATTCAGGAGTTAAAAGAGCAAATACGGTCTTAAATAATTTTATGGAGGCAAATACAATACTTTGGAAATTACATAAACATGCATTAAAGAGACAAGGGACGAAAAAATAAAAATAAAAATAATACGAATGCAGAGGACAATCGTAAACCATTGCATATTGTTATGCAACTGGTACAGCTAATCGCAGCTTTTCCTCCATTATAATGGCCACTGGTGCCATCATGTTTCTTCCTGAACGGGACACGGAACTCAATTCCAATCATCCGAGTTCCTTCCACATGTACTGGGAGCTGTCCAAGACAGGCGCATCAGCCGGAATGCATGCCAATAGCTAAGGGACAACTATTAATATCATCAAAAGATGAACGTGACTATTGTTTCAAATATTGCCGGGTGTCAACAAAGTACCACCGCATCATTGGCGCTTAAAAATTGCCGAAAAACAAGTAAAAGGAGCGGTCACACTTCAAAAGAATAAAAATTGTTCCGCTGCGTGACAACTTTTAGAACTGGATACCGTGCTTAACCCAAAAAACCTGGCAAGAAAAAAAATTACTTTTGATGCAAAAATCGACACGATCACACTCGACGTCGCGACGTCTGGCTAACAACTGAGTGATCGAAATGTCAAATGAAGTTCATTTAATGAACTTATGCCAATTGTAGCACATGTTCGGGCCTACATTTAGAGAGTTTAGCCGATGCGATATGTCATTCGTGTGTTAAAATATTGAATATTGGGCATATGTACATACATTCACACCCATTCATATTGATTATTAAACTTTAAATTTTAAAATCACTGAAATTAATTGAAAACAAATTTTAATTTCGCTGTTTTTTAAATCTGTTCAGTTATATTATTTCAGAGTTTGTGTTTTCACTTTTGGCAAATCGGATGATTTATACATATGTATATACAAAGATATATATATATACGTAGCTGCATAGAAACTATTATTAAATGTAGAGGAAAATACAAAACTGTGAATGTGAAACAGAAGAACTGTATGATAGGCAAACGTTAAAAACTAATTTTGTATAAATATTTTATATAGTTTCTGTTAGTTTTTCTTTTCGTTTGATCAAATTTGTTTAATTCAAAATTATCTAATTGTAAGCTGCAAGAGTATACAAACTTTGGCGTGCCGAAGTTAGCTTCCTTTCTTGTTATCTTTAAATACGCTCTCCTATGGCACAATGTTCTAATACCATTGTTTAAAAAACAAACAGTTCTTGTTCGACATTTCATTCAAGTAATACTATAAGCCATTTACTTCTTCGTATCCAACTTTTCTTAGGATTGTCATACGAGTGTCTCAAACATAGCCCATATTTCCTTTAATTAGTCGGACGCCGCCACAGTGGGGTATAATAAAAGATATTTGAAGTATAAGACAAAGTTATTATTTGATAAAATACAATTCTTACACACTGCATTTAAATTTCAGGTAGAATATAAATAAATCTATAGATTTGCTGTGGAATCGTAATTATTTGTTTGTGCTTCTATTATTGGAAGTTTCTATTCGATAAACAAGCATTTAACAACTTGTGATTTCCATTAAGTTTAACTGTTTTCTGAATCATTTAACATTTTTATTATAAACTATTTTTCAACATTGATGAAACATATTTATAATTATAAGATCTGTTACTTATTTTGTAGCCGTTTCTTTGATTAACTTCTTAAACTTAATTATATTATTATTATTATTATTATTATATTATTATTATATTATTAGCTAAAACACTAAAATAATACAGAAATGTTTAAAAAATTGTTAAATTAAAGAATATTAAACTTTATCTATTTTTGTAAACAGCAAAGAATATAAAAATTATATTTACTATATATAACAAGAATAGAAGAGAGTTTTTAAGATATACAAACTCTCGAATATGTTCGAGGGGTCAGGGTGGGGCAAAATGCTGGCATGCATCTAATTCAAATTGCTTATTTTTTGTCTCTGGTTCAGGAGCTATTATTTGGCTATGCAAAATGAATTGGGTCCCATTGTGCTTTGGGTAAGCCCTCTGGCCATTCTGCACCGGAGACATCAGATATGTTACCAACTGTTGCACCTTAACCTCAAAATGCGATTGCGAAAATGTTTGAGTAGTTTCAAATGCTCTTACAGGTCGGGTCTCTGACGTCCGCTGGTCAGTCACTGCTTAGGCTTCTGCCGATTATATTCCGGATAACTGTTGAACACTTGATGAAGCAATAATAGTGCAGAGGGCTGGCCGGAAGCCGTGGGCAATCAGTTGGGAGGCACGGCCAAGTTTGTGCCCCGGTAACGAGGCCTGGCCAGCCGCCGCTCATTTTGGCATATAATTTCGTCCATTACCATAAACGGCAACCGGATCAGTTTGGACACAGATTATTGGCAAGTATTTAGTCGGGACCCAAAAAGGCAGCAAGCTGCCATCCGTGCCGAGTCTTCACGTCAGATTGGGTTCGATGTGCATGCGGCTGTCCCAAAGCTATGTTTCGTGGCCATGCCCATCTGCGTTCTGGTTAGCGATAACATGGCTCTTGGCCTGTTCGTTAGCCGACTAGGCAACAATGTGTGCATGTTCTTGTTGATTGGGCAAGCCGGAGACGTCCGCCTGCCCGTCCGTCAGCCCGTCCCGTTCAGTCCGTTCCGTCCTGCGGCCTATCTCTTAGTTAAACTCCTTGTTTTGATTGCGAAGTCGTAAAATGATGGATTACCGAGTTGGGATTTATTTCTTGTTACGGTCATAATAGATTATCTTTGCTCACTCATTGTCAAAGCTGCTGCTGCGCTTCGGAGCCCCTCCAACTGGACATTCCTCCGCCATCCACTGACCCTCCTCCGAGCCATTCGTTAGGCTCTGACAAACAGACATGGCCTACCGTTTGGTAAGCGGCCTTCTGCCGGCATTAGGCCAAGATTTGCTGTCGTATAGATTTGGCTTGTTGATGGAGCATGCCTAATGCCATGGTCGCGGATCGCGAGGAGCCAACGAGCAGGCGCGCAATTAAACGCGAATGTATCTGCGAACGGTGCCCGAACCCCGAACAGTACTTTCGGCCGTAACAATCAACTTTTATTGTTCAAATGCTTAGCTCTAGCCCAAGTAGGCGGCGTAGTACTGGGGCGTGGCCCCGTAAGCGGACGCCGCCTGCGGTGCGGCGATGATTTTAGCGAACGTCGCTGGGTGAACGAATCCTACGGCTCCGGCCGGATAGTAGGCAATGGTGGGAGTCACTGGGATGGCCGGAATAGCAGCAGGGACCGGAGATGGAGTTGGAGCTGTAGCGGGATTGGGTCGCGGGGTCAACTCCTCGGCGGCGTCATCGAGATCCTCCTGAGCTTCGCTGTTCGCAACCAGGCGAGCCGATTTGGGCTGATCTGCCGGCAGCTTGAACTGTCTAGTTGGCTTGTAGCCGGCTGCCGGATAGGAAGCCACCAGTGGGTGTTGCCTTTGGGACAGGCCCACCTCCGCCCCCACCAGGCCGAACAGAAAGAGACCGGCGAGCAGACAGACAAACGTATAGCCGAGTGCCATTGCGCTGACTACATGACGCTGGGGCGGTTGGTCCGGATTTTATACGATCCGCTTAAAATGCAAGGTGTGTGGCCATCCGAAAACGAGGCTGACATTGACCCCAAAAGCAAAACAAAGGCAGAAGTTGGGAGCAATCACCTGATGCACTTGTGGAGCAATGCAATAGTCGCCCATCAATATGCAGCCAATGTTCTAATGCTCGCCTGTTGGTTGTCGCCTCTCGAAATACACACAGGCATTTTCCAGTGGTCAGTGGATCACGCAGATGGTGGCAGCAGTTCAGTCACGTCCCGATCGGAGCCGTAAATTAAGCCATTTGCGAAGCGGAGTAAGGGCACCTGGCATAATTTATTGGGTCAGTCCGTACGGCCTGCCCTGGAAAATGCTCGGATCGTTCGGACCGCCGCGCCTGTTCGCTAATCAATACAAAGCGCCTCAATTTGGACCAGTGCCGGCAGACATATCTATGTATGTATGCCCGTATAAATGCGCCATAAGTTAGGATCTCCGCCAGCGAACGACGATGAGAAATATCTCATAGCCCCAGGCGAAATGGCTGTCCAAGTTAGCAATATTAACAGAAATTTCAATAAAAATGCAGCAACTAATTGATATAATCAATTTATTAAATTATATTTCCCACTTTTTCCCGCCACCCGATTCGGCTCTACGCTCTCCTGCCGCGTATCGGCATTTACAAGTAGACAGAAACAGGTACACTGAAAGCCAACATCGCACAGACTCAGAATATAAAGGTTGGAGTTCTAAGAAAAAATTAATTTATGCGTATGATTTGTTTTAATATTAATTAACAAAACAATCGTTGTGAAGGACATACTCTAAGCTGATAAAAAAATCATCTTTCAAGATTTTGTGCGTTCTTGAAATTAAAATCTTAATATAAGACCAAAATTCTAGAAATTAGATTTTTCAGGGCTTATTTAGGCAGAAAAAATCTAAATATAAGAGTTTATACAATCTTCAAACAAGTCTTATTTTAATACCAAAAATTATAATAATATAATTATAATTATAAGAATACGAAAAATCTTAAATCAATACAAAACAAGAAAGGAAGCTAACTTCGGCATGCCGAAGATTAAATGCCCTTGCAGTAAGTTGATGAAAAAGAAGAAAAATGTTCTGACTTTTTGGCTTTCTCGGGTACTGTCATAAAATAAATGTTGCCAGACTGTTGCTGGCGAGAAATGTTGCTAGCAACAAAGCCATCAAGATATATATGTATATTCCTATGGCAGCTATATGTTATAGTGGTCCGATTTTGATCAAATTAAAACCAAAATTCTGGAATAATAAAAAATGGCTACGTCTAAAATTTTATGAAAATATGTGGCAAATTGGCTTAGTTCGATTTTTTTTCTTAAAATTTTCCGATAAAATAAAAACCGAAATTTTAAAATGTAACCAAATGGTCAGATCTAAAATTTTATGCAAATATCTTAAAAATTGGCTAAGTTATAATTTTTTTCATTAAAATGATATAGTCGTCCGATCCGGCCCGTTCCGACTTATAGAGTAGTGAGAGCATATAGAACACTATCTGCAAAGTTTCATTTAGATAGCTTCAAAACTGAGGGACTAGTTTGCGTACAAACGGACGGACGGACAGACGGACAGACGGACATGGCTAGATCGACGCGGCTGTTGATGCTGATCAAGAATATATATACTTTATAGGGTCAGAATTGTCTCCTTCACTGCGTTGCAAACTTCTGACTAAAATTATAATACCCTGCAAGGGTATAAAAAGAAAAATGTTCTGACTTTTTCGCTTTCGCGGGTTATGACATAAAATAATTTTTGTGGGGGAAAAATGTTGCTAGCGAAGAATGTTGCTAGCGAAAAATGTTGCAAGCAACAAAGCCAAACAGATATATAGTATATATTTCAATGGTAGCTTTATTATATAGTGGTCCGATTTCGATCAAATTAAAACCGAAATTCTGGAATAATAAAAAATGGCCAAGTCCCAAATTTTATGAAAATATGTGGAAAATTGGAATAGTTCGATTTTTTTCTCAAAATTTTCCGATCGGCCCTATGGCAGCTATACGATATATTTCTTTGATTTTGATAAAATTAAAACCGAAATTCTAAAATAATACCAAATGGTCAGATCTAAAATTTTATGCAAATATCTTAAAAATTGGCTAAGTTATAATTTGTATACCCTTGCAGGGTATTATAATTTTAGTCAGAAGTTTGCAACGCAGTGAAGGACACATTTCCGACCCTATAAAGTATATATATTCTTGATCAGCATCAACAGCCGAGTCGATCTAGCCATGTCCGTCTGTCCGTCTGTCCGTCTGATATACGCTGATTTAAAGTAATACGCGTGGCGTGCATGGTCCGTTGTGTAAGCTGTGTAAGCTAAGGTTCAATCCCAGGGGGATCCTATAGCATTCTCCAAAAATTGTGAGTATGGTTTTCAATATAAATTATAAATGATTTGCTTCAATATCACACTATAAACAAATAAAGTTTATGATATTAAACATGTGGACAAAAGATTATTAAATATGTGGACTTCCTATTTTATATTTCTTATTATAAACTCTTTTATGGGTTGAAATAAGATTTAACAAGCAAGGAAGCTAACTTCGGTATGCCGAAGTTTAAATACCCTTGCAGTAGGTAGATGAAAAAGAAGAAAAATGTTCTGACCTTTTCGCTTTCTCGGGTACTGTGTAGTACACAGTGTGTACTACTGTCATAAAATAAATGTTGCCAGAGTGTTGCTGGCGAAAAATGTTGCTAGCAACAAAGCCAAACAGGTATATATATTCCTATGGCAGCTATATGTTATAGTGGTCCGATTTTGATAAAATTAAAACCGAAATTCTGGAATAATTCAAAATGGTTACGTCTAAAACATTATGAAAATATGTGAAAAATTCGCATAGTTAGATTTCTTTCTTAAAATCTTGAATGAAACTTTTCAGTTAGTCTTCTATATGCTCTCACTACTTTATAAGTCGGAACCGGCCGGATCGGACGACTATATCATATTGCTGCCATAGGAACGATCAGTAAATTTGAATAAAAAAAAATATATGTATATCTTAGCCAATATTTAAGATATTTAAGATATTATTCTACAATTTAAGTATTAATTTGGTCAAAATCGGACCACTATATCATATAGGTGCGATATCTGCCGACCGGACAATATTAAGGAAAAATTTAACTTAGCCAATTTTCAATGATTCATTGAAAATGAATCAATCATTGGTTATTTTTATTAGGTTAAATAAACGATGTTATGGGTTGTTTGTGACGAAATTCAAAATAAATTTAAACTATGTAGCTCAATGTGGGAAAACAATTAGCAGTAATTAAATTAAATTAAGGAAATATGATTTGGCGAGCTTATAACAACTTTCCGTTTGAGCAATTTCTTTACTTTTTAGAAATTTATACTCCTCTGCCTATGAGAAAACGAGTTTTTTTTTAGTCAAGTCGTGTTGCTTTTCCCTCGTATTCAATGTACAATTCCCTCTGTGTAAACTGCGTTTGGGACGAGAAAGGAAGCCGAGGAACAGGTGCTGCGTCATTAGCATGCTTCATTAGCCAGAACGGGGACCAACTGCTTTAGAGGTCGGTTACCATTCCGCCATTGTTAATAGACCAAACTAGCATCCAATCTTCTGTCTCCGATTGGTTTTCCTCAGCATTGTTTGGAGAAAGCTGGAGGTGCGTAATTGCGTCGAATTCTAATCTGGTTCGCATGCAGCTATCCGGCTCATTTGCACAAATCGAGGCTGCCGCCCAGGTCTGCGGCTATTCTAGGAACTCCAGCGGTGTCCACATGCATATCCATGCTGAAAACTGGCCGTCATATTTCAAAGGCAATCGGAGGCCACTCCAGAGACGTGGCAGGCGTTGTTGCTTCCAGCTCCTGCTCAAGCTCATCCGCGAGATTTGTGTGGACTCTGACTCCCGGAATTGATGCGCCCGGTGCACTTACAATTAATATTCGCGCAGGCCAAGGAGACGGTAGTTGATAGTTGGTAGCTGAAAGCTAGCTATGAGATTTCGTTGTGCCCGCCCGGCTTGCAGGCGCTGCCTCGTGATTTATTTTCGCTTTTAGTGCGTTTTATTTTACTATTTGTAATTTATGCAGCCTCAACTTCACATATGTATGCACGGATATAAGTAGATGCACTGCATACCGTACATACATATCAATTGGCGCGTGGGACTCGATAGAGTGGCTAAGACTTATGCCTTTGCGGTGTAAGTAGTAGTGTTTTCCACTGTACTCCGCTGATCTCTACTGGTGATCATCATCACTGATTGACTCCGATTGTGCTGCTTGTCACGTTCCTGGCTGACGACGATATGCTGGCTCAGTATACCTGCGCGGCTGGACAATGAGTGACAGAAATAGACAAAGGCGGCGTTAACGGCAATTGCGCGCTAATTATCGCCTTATGAGCGTCGCCGGGATGCGGAGCAGCTGCAGAGGACGAAGACAGTGGATTGGGACTGGGCCTGGGCTCTTTTGCAGGCATTCCTGGCGGGCGTGAATTAAATTCCCTGCATCATGGCGACGCGACGACTATGGTGATGAACAACCGCCTTTTGCCTGCTATTCCACTGGTAACTACTTCATTTGGAGTCGGCTTCGGACAGGTGTTGGCGGGGTCGCGATTTGATTTATGGCGGGGAGAAGAAAAGATGCGCACACTTCTCCGGTCGTGAGTTGCAGGAATGCAGCTCACTCATTAGCCAGACAATGCGTTGGTATTTGGGTCCGTCATGCTCACTAACGGCGAGGGCCAACACGGAAGCGTGTGGCTCAGGATAATTGCATTTGAATTCGCTGGGTGCCCCGCCTTCTCCCAGTGCGCTGCGTGCCACATGAGGTTTTTACAACTGCACATCCAACCTGCCCAGAAAGAAAAAAGGAGAGGAATACTTTTATTTACATACATAAGTGGGCTGATGTAAGGTGTCAGTTATTGTCTTTGCCAACTGTCACGATAATACCACACATGCTCAAGCGTAGATCTCGAGCCCAATCCCGATCCCGATCTACATGTTCTGAAACAAGCCCGAGACACGCAGCTTTTCAATTAGCCCGCATGCCGCGGAGGGCGGGGAAGCGGAGTGGCTGGAATTCGCAGATACACAATACTATAAGAGAAGTGGAATTGTGGACCACATACTTGAAGAAATAAATGGCTTGGTCGGCACGCCAGTAGACTTAGATTGGCTTCAGGCGAAAAAAGGTGATGTGCGTTCTTCTGAGGGAGTGACTCCCGGAGTGGGCCAGACCTAATTAGCAACTTGACAGGGAGGTCAATAGAGCGTGGACAAACCTGCCTGCCACGTGCCCTTTTCCGGCGGCGTGTTAACTCAAGTGTTTCCACCGTCCCTGAGGGTTGTCACTTGAGACCACAGGCATCATGCGGAGCCATTGTCACCGCCTGGATTCATTTTATTAAGGTTTCAAGCTGAGCTTGTTTATTTTCTGGTTGTTTTTAATACCTAAGTTTTGCAGAAATCAAACTGTATTAGGGCTATAGGCCTACGAGGTGTAACAATTTTCGAAGTATATGTACATAGGTACATCAAATGTGGTCAAACAGCTTAAAAACAGCGACTAAGCATCTAATTCGGTAGTAATGCCAAAGGGGCTCGTGTCAAATAACAGATAACCGATCTGTATGGTAAATCTTACAAAAAACAAGAAATGAAGCTAACTTCGGCATGCCGAAGTTTAAATACCCTTGCAGTAATTAGAAGAAGAAGAAGAAAAATATTCTGACTTTTTCGCTTTCTCGGGTACTGTCATAAAATAAATGTTGCCAGTGCAGAATGTGGCTGGCGAAGAACGTTGCAACCAACAAAGCCAAACAGATATATATATTCCTATGACAGCTATATGATATAGTGGTCCGATTTTGATAAAAGTAAAACCGAAATTCTGGAATAATACAAAATGGCCATCTCTCAAATTTTGTAAAAACATGTGGTAAATTGGCTTAGTTAGATTTTTTCTCCGGTCGGTCCTATGACAGCTATATGATATAGTTTTCCGATTTTGATAAAATTAAAACCGAAATTCTAAAATAATTCCAAATGGTCAGATTTAAAATTGTATGTAAATATCTTAAAAATTGGATAAGTAATAATTTTTTTCATTAAAATTTACCGATCCTTCCTATGGCAGCTATATAATATAGTCGTCCGATCCGGCCGGTTCTGACTTATATAGTAGTAGTACCCTGCAAGGGTATATAGTAAAAACAACTGGTAATTCAAAGAAAGAAGAATAGAAGGCAGTATTATGCGTTTTGTGAGCTTTACTGTACAAAAAAAAATCTTATTTTCGCCGCTTTTAAACATATTTTAAACGAGATATGGTATAACACTTTTAAAATTGCATAAATTAGAAACGTTACTCAAAGTAATACAAATAATATAACATCACCTTTTTTTAAATATGCTCCAGACTGTATCGGTTATTTGTAAGGATCTGACAACTAATAGAAAAATACTTTACGTTATTTCGGTACAAATTTAAACATCTAAGTAAAGTCTATGATATAGGAATTTTTTTGGGCTTAAAATAATGTTTTTTATCAATAAATATCGGATTTTTTTCATATATATATTTTTCCTAAATATTATATTTAATTTCTAACACATTAAACTATTTTCATAATTTGTAAAGGATAAAAATCATTGAAGTTCATGGACGTTTTCGAGTTCAAAAGTTTAATTTTGGAAAGTTTCGATTCGTTTAATTTGGTTTTACATTATTGTCATTTGGTCAACCGGACTTGAAATTTGATAGAAACTTGTTGACCGTTGCCTGACCAGCAAGTTATAACTGGATTTTAAGTCTGACTGCCGCCAAATTTTGCTGTCCTGCCCACTTGGTGTGACGAACTTGCCTATTCATTCCGATTAAAACGAACCGGGAATAGATGTGGAAGATATATTTTGTAGTTCAGATTAACTAAGCTCTATATATTTATTCACTATCAGAGGATAACAATAAGATTTACAGGATGATATATTAATTATTAATATTAATTCAACTTAGCTAATATACGTGGGAGTTTTTAGGCAGACAAGTGTGAATATTAAGACAGACCCAAAGAGTCTGTCGTTGGGTCGAGCTCAAAAGCGAACACATTTTATGAGTATCTTTTTTATTTTAACGTGTTTATCTTATTATTATTTTCCATTATTATACATAGTTTAAATTTAGTTAAAAATGTAGCATTTCAAAAAGCAGCAAAAGTAATCGGTTCATGTCAAGCCAACTTTCTGCAAATGATAAAGAAATTACATAACACTGCTATTGTTAATTTGCCAGACAGAGCAACGACCTTAAAAAACTCGAACTCGGAGTCAAAACTAAAAAAAAGGCAACGACAAGGGAGGCTACATTTTAGGGAACCCTTTGAGACTTTGTGGTGATTGAACTCGACAAATTTTGCATAAAAAGAGTATGAGCTTTCCTGACCAATAGGAGAGCCCCGTAAAAGTGGCAACTACCTTACTAATTAGCGGTCTTTATGACAAGTAAAATAGGAGTTTTAAATTAGTTTTGCAATTTAAAATATAATTAATAATATACAACTACAAAATTGTGGTTGATATTCATACTCAAATTATTCAAATATATTCATTAATGGAGTTTTAACCGTTATTTTTCTAAGCTGGTGTAATTTTTAAACATGTTTACAATGTGAACTGTTGTTGAAGCCCTTATCTTTTCCCACGACCTCATCCTTGATTTCCTCAACCAAGCATCCTTGACCGTCTCCTTCTATAGGTATATTATATATTAGATATTATTTAAGGATGCATCTAATAGATTTTAAATTAGGCCTTTAATTGCGGTTAGAAATGCGATGACACGCTGAATGCGGGGACAATTTTTAGCAGAAACTAATTCGACGCAGTCTTTTAAAGTCTTTATTTGTAAAAAGCCATAGTTTAAAATATTTTTTCTCTCTGTCATATTCTCCATGTTATGTTTGCTACTATTGTTAGATTCTTTGTTTTATAACTATTTAATTGGTCGCTTAACGTAAATTAAAAAAGTATATTATCTCAAAAGGCAGTAATATCTTAGATGAACTGTATATAAAGACATTCTCGAAAATAATCATTATCTTCTTGATCTCCTTCACCTCCAAATTCCGACTTCTTCTTTTAAAGTTTCTCGTCTTATCATGTTAATAATAAATAATAATTAATTAATTAATTTAAATATTGCTACGGAAGAAACTTTCTTAGGTCAAGCAAAAGTACAGCTATTCCGACGGGAAAATAGCATTTAAGGAAATCAAGATAATGCAAATGAGAACTGGGTCATGAATGGAAATTGAAAAAACCCTAATATCAATATCAATATTCGGGTTTTTTCTAATGCTAAAAACGAAGCTCTAATGGATTGTAAGTTCTTCTTTAAATTTTAATGGGTGCTTAATCCTGCGTAGCTAGACCTATGTATATTCTTTTTGGGCCCGACAGGCTAACTCGATATATGGGTTAGGTAACGTTAAGTGCCGAAGAGCGGAAGAGATATGCGAAATGTTTCACCAGAGGCAACAATTGCAAGAAAGAAGAAGGGGAGAGGTTGGCTACCGGCAAGTGGCACTTATCTCGAAAACGCCAAGTATGAAGAAAATGAAGCACCGGAGAAAACGCTGCGTATTTAATGGACTGTAATTACTTCTTGCTGAATAGATGCCTACCTCTTGTGTTCTGCGGAAAATAAAGGGCTGACTCTGCGAGTGCAAAATTTACGACGTGTTTACGATGGCACAAATTATTGGTTGTACTAATGCGATGCAGCAACGCGAACTTAATTAAACTAACTAAGCTCCTGAGTCGGTTATCACGATCTCAAACACAGACCACAATCACTGCACATCGAAGGGGGCCAGGAGACATGAAAGAGCCCTGTTCTGTGGGAAAAGGGTTGGAGCTTGGAATCTAAGCAATATATGAGTTACATTTTAAAGCCGATTTTGGTACGAACGATCGGTGTTATTAAATACTAAATTTTCCGTATGATGGATTTGGAACGTGAGCTGTCTACCGACGATGCCTTCATGGAGTTAGATGACGAAGGTTCGAGGGGGGATGCCAAGCCATCAGGAAGTCTGCTGACCCTAAGGCGGAGCTGGAGCCAAGAGACAATGACTGGATCGTCTGATTTTTGCTCAGATGCCATCCACATTGACTTTTTAGTGGAGGTCGGTAATCCGTTTCGCAGAGATCAGCAATCTGTAATCACTCTCCGCAGAAGGGTTGGATCGATTACGACACTCTGAATCAGCCAACTGAGACCAAGGGGGGTGACTATTCAAGATGCTTCGCTAGTGCTTCGGATCTGGGGGAAATCGAGGAAATAGTCAACGAGATGCGAGATGAATTTATCGGAAAGTTAAGCTCAAATGTCAAGGGTCTGAAGAAAATACTGATAATGGTAGGAACTAGGATTTCTGTAAACTTTAAATACTTTAATCAGTTTCCTTTACAAAAGGGTGTGATGAAACCAGATGAAAATATATCAGCTCTTCAGGACCATACTAGTGATCTGGCGGCTAAAAGTCCCTTAGAGGTTGAGTTGAAGGTTCATAAATTCATGAACGACAAGGAAAGTCCTGACGAGAAACTTTCAACTGAAGACGGCAATCCAGATGATCATATTATTCAGTTCCTAAGCGGCATTAATTTATTCACCAGCGAACCTGAGAGGAAGTCCGATAGTGTGGATCGTAATAGTGAACTAGCTGATAAGACTGGCTCAGAAGTCGAGTGCAAGTTCATGAACGACAAGAATGAAGAGGAATTTTCAACTGATGAGGGCCATCGAGATGGTGATACTATTATTCAGTTTATTAGCGACATTAAACTATTTAGCAGCCAAGTTGAACGGGATCCCGATGGTGTGGACTGGTCGCATTTTCGAACTAAACTATTACAACTTCACAGACACTATGTGCGAAATCCAGCGACTACAGAGCACTACCAGATTGGAGTCCCTTCTCCCAACATTATCGCGCCCGTGGACGACCTTAAAAGGCAAGCTAAGGATCTGCGAAGAAAGGTTCAAGGCCTCGAATCTAAAATCATCAACCTGGACCAAACCTTTGAAGATTTCTCTGAAAATTTTAAACGTAGTCTGGTCGGCAAGGAGAGTGCAGACCACGAAATGGAGGCTCTTTCGATAATGCAGGATAGGATTGGTCAAAGGCTCAGCGAGTTGGAGAATGAATTTCGTTGGGCCAGGAGGCAACTATTTAGGGGAGCTGAAGACACACCAAAATAAGTAGCAAGTTCTTCAATTCCTCAATTGAATGGCACTGCGAATCCCAAGTTTTGTTTTGTGCGGTAATTCGAAAGTGCCTCAGTGCATATATATTTATTCTTAAAAATCTATGCTCCATTTATATGTAATTAAGGCGAAATAAAAAGTATTTTGTGTTCAATATTATAGGCTTAATACCTATGTCCTGTGCATACATAAATAAATGTATACCCTTGAAGGGTGTTTGAATTTTAGTCAGAAGGAAAATAGTAATTTTCGGATAGATGGCCTAGATGAACCGGCTGTTGATGTTGATCAAAATATACTTTATACGGTCGGAAACATATATAATATATACATATTTATATAATATTTTGTATATATATTTCTATAGACATTTGTTTCGCACATAAAGTATTCTATGGGGAAAGTGTCAATTTCGATACCAAATTTCCAGAATTGTAGGTTCTCTTGAGGGATGTATCCATCGCCAAGCCCCGATCCGTGATCTTTCTCTGGAAGTTTAGTAGACAAACGGCGGAGAATGAACAGCGAACATTGCGATACCAAGGAAAGGGTCTTGAGACTGTTGCAAGAGGCTGCCCCATTGACGGCGTGTAGTGAATCGATAACCTGGCTGATGCCGAAAAATTCCCTACCCTTCTGGAGCCGGCGACTAAGTTGCAATCTGGAGGGCTGCCAGCGGTATTGCGGCGGCGATCGGTATCGAGACTTCGACGTGGAGGTACCGGATCGCGTATGGTCGCTATGGGGTGGGCTGCATCCAAAGGCGCCCATGTTCGACAAGAAGCTGCGGGGCCGTCAGGCTCTAGGCTGCTGCGTGGTAGCGTGCTGCGTGGCCAGCACTTTCTGCCACCTGGGGCAGTGGAGCGGAAAGCTGCTTGACGCGATCGTAGTGAATGGGGACCGTTACTACCGCGCTAGTGTGGAGAAAAGCCAGAGCTGGGATCTGCCGCTGTGTGTAGACGACATGTGTGCCCAGTGCGATTTTCAGGACCTTCGCTTCCTCGTGCAGATGGAGCTAGTGGCTTTCGGGTATTTGTACAGTGACCCAGCCAGCGCTATCATGAGCTTGCTGGAGGGTTTCAAATACTTCTTCACACGCTATCAATCTGGCGTGCTGTTGTGTGAGGATAGGTACTTCGCCTTTGGATATAGCTCTAGTCTCGACGGCGGCTACTTCTTCTTTGATTGCTCCGCATGGGGCAAACCTGTTTTTCCAGATGATATGGGCGCCTCCTACGTTTTGCTGGTTAAGCATCTTCAGGGGTTGCTCTACTGCGTTGTGGGCACGCTCAACGTGCGGCGCCGGAAGGTTGGGTTCCGACTCTACAATGTGGACTTAGCCCGGCTTCCCAGTTACAACAATAAGCAATAACGACTTTGCTAAAGAGCCGAACAGCCTAGATGTCTCTGTAGAGAAATTATCATTTTAAGCAGATATTTATTGTTTCAGGAATTCACCAAAATAAAATCTGAAAATTTTCCGGAGTTTCAAAACGTTAAACGATAAATGCAGAAAAGCAAAACTTATAGTTGCCCCTATTACAAATCGCAGGCATTTTTCAAGCAACGATCCTGCCATGGTTAGTGGAGGGTTTCCTGCTTGAATGAATAAGACCGACAGGGCTGGAAAGGTTGCCAGCTCGTGAAGGGACTAAGCTTTTTGTAGTTTTTGATTAAAACTTGAGGATCTAGACTTCTAACTTTAAGTGTTGATCTTTAGAGAGCGCATTAGGGTGATTGACAAGCCGCAGGATGATCAATGCTACTGGTTTCTAAGGAATAACATTAAGGTAGATTTTTCCTTGCCGTGGAATGTTTTTGTCAACGAGCTTTTCCAGACGCTGGACAATATACATAGTCGTAAAAACTGGCCACATGAAGGTTGAAGTTCACCATCAGTGAAATATTGGATATGTGTTGTATAGGATAAAGTATTTTACTCATTTTCAACCTTTTTGCTAACTAGTTCTGAGAGACCAAAGCCAAGTACCTGGAAATAATAATGGATTGCAACTGTCCTAGGAAAGTATAAAAACGAAGCTTCCGCGTTCTATGTATGCAAATAAATCCTTTCTGAATTATACACGCTGTAGCAAGATTTATCCCTCGTCAGATCGTCACAAATATAAAACATTTTAATCGGCAGATATTCAAGGTATCGTGCCGTTCATCAAAATATGAAGGCATATGAAAGAAACGATATTTTCTATACTATCCGACTTTTCCAAGTGACTCAAAAATCGAGGCAACCTGAAACAGTCCTCGGTGATCTGGAGTTTCCAGCTGATCTGCTTCTTCTTCTGAAGCTTCTACTCCTAAGAGATCGTTATTCTTTGATCATTTCTCTAAACATGTTTGGAGGTTTTCCCTAGACTACACTAGCTGTTTTTTTTTTTGCTCCCCAATAAGGGTGCAACTTTGAACATGTGCAACTTTTTAAATACTGAACCGATTTAAATAATTCTTTGGATTCATCACTTTTTGTGAACTTTTACCTGTCGAATGTAATAACAAATTTTATGATACGTTGTCATCAAAAATATGATTTTTGCAAAGTATCTGTATCTTTCCATCAACTGTGCGGCGATACCATTTTTTAGTGTGATGATGCTGTCCAGTTGCCAAACGAACGACCAATTTTAAGCAGAGGAAGATCTTATTCCATCTCAATATTGCAATTCCAATTCAAGAGACTCTAGCTCGCTGTTGACAACCATTAAAGGTCCAATATAGTGTTATTGAATGTATTCATATTCCCCTGTAGGAAATCTATAGTGCAATAGTCTTTAAAACGGATACCGAGCAAAATTGACTTTCTGCGACCACCTGTCTAGTAGAATTTGTTTTAAAAAAAAAGGAAATTCTTTACATTTAACAGCATATTTTATAATTTAATTATGTTTACAAATCAAAAGGTTTAGGCAGGGCATTGGTGTTGAAAGAGACGTAGCCTACTTCCATACAATTCACTCTCTCTAATGACTAATCTGCTTGTTTTCTTCGCTTTCGTTTTTAAATGACACCAATGCCGGGTACTGATACTCTTGAAATCCTTACATGAGATCACCAATCTTGCAGTGGCGCTCTCTTCGTTTCAGCTGAGGGACGGTTCCCTTTCCCGTCTCCTTTGTTGTATTTTTGTCATTTACCAGGCCTGCAACACTTCCCCCGCATCATTTTCATTAAATCACCAAACACCAACGGCCCATCACTCCATTACTCAAGGCAGCTGCAATAAGTGCGCAGCTGCAGTTACTTTGCATATTTGTGCATATTTCACTTTTTATATTTTCTTCCTACTGTACTACTACTACATATTTAAGATTTTGGCCAGATAAAAGATTGAAGAGAAACGCCTATAATAGGGAAGGTGCGACTGTATTAGTTTGATCAAGGACCTCGAACTTCGGTTGCTGTGCATCTTGGAGACTTTACGGCATTTGTTACGCAATCGGCTAGCGTAGGCATTAGATGCAGCACCATCGGAGATTAGGTTGTGCTTTTTTAGTCCACAGTGGGAAATCGCATGCAATTTCACCCGTTTGTGCATGTACAATAAAAATCAATAAGACTCTCCACGGCCACACTCCCAGAAAATGCGCGAGAGTGGGAGAGAGAGCTGGTGGCCGCACAACCACAAGTTCAACTTCACCCTTCAGCCCGGCCATAAAAACTGCAGCGAAGTTCGTGGACACTGCATTCAGAGGGACACAGACACAGCGCTCTCACCAACACTCACAAGTACTGGCGAGAGAGCATACGTGAACGCCATCTGGAATCAGCCTCCGAGCCCGCTAAGCTCTCTACATGGACTCTTCGCTGCTGGCACGCTTGCTGCGGCGACGACTGCGAAACATCGCTCTCAAAATCTAAATTTCAAGTTCGACTCTCAGGCAATCCGTCCTGGCAGAGTTTCGGTCAACCTCAACTCCGCGTTCCTGTCCTCCCCCACTTGGCTGTTAATTTCTGCATCTATTCGCAGGTCGGCGCAGCGAGCGAAGAGTCATGACGAAGCAATAAATAAAGCTGCAGTGCTCCGCAGAGGGACGTTCCCGAGCCCTTGCTCTGGTTGAAAATGAAACCGGATTTCTTTTTGGTTGCTTTTCTCCCACACGCCACGCTTCGTTTTGTTGCCCTCTTTAGAAGTTTAAACTTGTCTCGTGCTGCGGAGCTGCTTCACTGCTTTTTTTTGCATTTGACTGAGTTTTCGGAATGCAGTTCGTTTTATTTCGCCCCCACTGTGGGCCTGGACGCTCTCTTCTCTCTTCTTGTTTTGTTGCACTGTAGTGTTTGCCTACGTTTCTCTCTTAGCCTGATTCACAGTTTCCGTGTAATTCCTTGAATATTTGCCTAGGGAACAGGTTTTACTTTTATTAATGTGTTTAAATGCTCTTATTTTCGGACTTTGAGTGTTTGGAAAAAAGTGAACAACAGAACCTTTTGTTTTGGTTTTGAAACGGAACTCGTTTCTGAGTCAGTTGGTTGCTTGCCAGAGCGGAAGGCCTCGTAAGGAGAAGCTATACCTCCCAAACTGCAGCCTCCTGAGCAAAATCTCAAACAAAGTTAGGAATCCTTTGCCTTCAGTGAAGCTTGTCTTTATTTATAACATATACAAATTATACAAATTAAAATATGAACTAAACTAAAATTTGTTTAGATGGGTTTTTTATTTCAACTGCAATTCTTCAAGTAGTTCCAACGTAAGAGAACGTTGTACACAATTTTAGATATGGGAAACTATTATATAGCCGAAAATAAGACCAAATAAAACCAATTATTTTAGATAAATATCGAAATATAGAAATCTTTTCAAAAACTGTGTTCAGAATTTAAATCATGCCCGGATTAGGAATAAATTGATATTGACACTTGTTTATATTCTTTATAGTGTATATCCCTTATTGCAAAGAAGAGATGCGTAGCATCACGGCGTAAAGTCAATAAAGTACAGTACAGTACGATAGTCCACGAGGAGCAACTTCTTTATTCTTTTCGGCCCACAAGTAGAATTTTATAAATTGGAATGGATAGTATAGTTATGTATATATCTTCAATTCGATTACGTACACAAGTATAGTATAACATCAAAGAACAAGAAGACGATGAGAAATGTACAACGCTTGTGTGCATATACAATGAATTTTTACCGTTTCCTAGGATTATATATAAACTTCTATGTATATAATATATAAGTTTATCGGCAAACCAAAATTTCGAATTAATAAACAAATTGCTATATCTCAGAGCAGATAAAAATATTAAAAAATCGCAAGTTTATAATAATTTCCAAACATTTCTCCTAAATATTTCTTCAGGTCTATAATGAGTCCTTTGATATGTCCACCTTGAAGTACAGATTTCAGATATTAGGTGCATGAGAATAGAATTTCTTATTAAGAACAAGAAAGGAAGCTAACTTCGGCGTGCCGAAGTTTAAATACCCTTGCAGTAATTAGAAGAAGAAGAAGATGAAGAAGAAGAAAAAATGTTCTGACTTTTTCGCTTTCTCGGGTACTGTCATTAAATAAATGTTGCTGGCGAAAAATGTTGCAAGCAACAAAGGCAAACAGATATATATATTCCTATGGCAGCTATATGATATAGTGGTCCGATTTTGATAAAATTAAAACCGAAATTCTGGAATAATACAAAATGGCCATGCCTCAAATTTTATGAAAATATGCGGAAAATTGGCTTAGTTAGATTTTTTTCTCAAAATTTTCCGATCGGTCCTATAACAGCTATATGATATAGTTGTCCGATTTTGATAAAATTAAAATCGAAATTCTAAAATAATACAAAATGGCCATATCTTTAATTGTATGCAAATATGTTAAAAATTTGCAAAGTTATAAAATTTTTCATTAAAATTTACCGATCGTTCCTATGGCAGCTATATGATATAGTCTTCCGATCGTTCGGACTTATATAGAAATGAGAGCATATAGAAGACGATCTGCAAAGTTTCATTCAGATAGCTTCAAAGCTGAGGGACTAGTTTGCGTAGAAACGGACGGACAGACGGACAGACGGACGACGGACATGGCTAGATCGACTTGGCTGGTTGATCAAGAATATATATACTTTATAGGGTCGGAAATGTCTCCTTCACTGCGTTGCAAACTTCTGACTAAAATTATAATACCCTGCAAGGGTATAAAAATTTGGGCAAAAGAGTTACTAAATATGACATGTTTATTACAATAAGTGGCTGAGTATTTATGTCGGCACAAAAACATTTGCTTTCTATTTTCTCCCAACATTTCATAAATTTCAGGATATTTACCCAAAATTAATTAGATTTTTGATTTAATAATAATAATAATTTCTCAAACTTGGCTGCATCTTTTCTACTTGTCAACTAGAGCATTGAAAAGTTCATCTTTAGCGAAGAAAAATAAAAAGTACACCGTGCAGGGTATTATAATTTTAGGCAGAAGTATGCAACACAATGAGGAAGACATCTCCGATCCTATAAAGTATATATTCTTGATCAGCATCACCAGCAGAGTCACAAAACAAAAACAAAATTTGAGAGTATTCTGACTATTCTGTAATATTTTAGAACTTCGATTTTAATTCTATTAAAATCGGATGATTTATCACAAAGTTGCAAGGGAATACAAGCTTTCTCGTGCCAAAGTAAGCTTCCGTTCTTGGTATATTCACAAAAAAATCTAATGAAAAGCTATTAACCATGTAAACATTTTGTCGTTGACCTTAGAAAAGGAAATTGCGGGATAACTTTTTCAGTTTTGATATATGTACATATGTATGAACTCACTGGGACACATTCCGTATTCAGAAATTGAATAATTTGCAACAAAATGGCTTTTATTACCACTGTCAAATACAGACATCTTAAGAGTTTTTAGCCAAGCCACATACTTTGAATGCGATTTCGACCATAATGTTATTTTAAATTTATTAATGTAAAATTTAATATAACTATTATTGCACTGCAGAAATGCATTCAAACCACGCATCAAAACGATATTTTGTTTTCTTGGACGTTGATGCACTACGATCAGTATACTCAAGTGGCCCGTATGACACCAAGCAAGTGCTTGTTCGTGTTAGGTGTTAGTAGGCGCGAAAGATGAAAATATAGAAAAGGAATTCGAGGAAGTAACTACTGGCGTGCTGCCAGATTGTTTGCTTGCATATTGATAAAGCTTTTCATTTTTACATTGCCCTATAATTGCTTTAAGCAAAAAGAAAATATTATAATTTTGGTAAACGATACAGATGCGGAGCCGATAAGGATCAGAGTTCGTCGGTCAATTTAATATTGTAATTGCATTTTATTAGATCCTCTTTAAAAGTTTATTCGTATTGAAAATCCAATCTTAGGGTACACAATTTTTTAATCTTTTAATGACCATAACGAATTAAATATTTTTGGGTATTGTCGGGTCTCGGGCACAATGATTTAAAAAATGATGTCCTTCTAGAACTTTGTTCACTAGTTTTTTTTTTTATTTTATTACAAAATAATAAATTATGTATGTACACAAAATGGGGCGTACCCTTAAATAGTTTTGTAGTCTTTTATCATTGATAATTCCCAAAGACTAGATGCTTATCTCAAATACTGCAGAATATACATAAGTGTTTAATTAGAAGCGGAAATGCCTGGAAAATTGTAATTGATTAGTTGTCTACGACAAAATGACAGGATAAAAACTTTAGCGGCTTTTCGCGACAACATCGTTGGGTAATTAAAATTAATTTTCTTAAAATCTGAACCCCGTCGAACAGCAAACAGCCAACGACATCAGCGTCAGCGATGACTGCCAGCGGTTCCAAGTCAACTCAAGTAGCTGCGGTCGTGGTCTGTACTCGGTCAGCGAATCTAGTTTTCCCGTTCGGCCAGCAATGATAAATGGTGTCTGGTTAGCGCAGTGCCAAAAGAGAAACAAGTTCACCTGCCAGAAGACTTACCAGAGGCCCTCTGCGGCCTGCACTCTTCCGCGGGAGCGGAGGCCCATTCCAGTCCAGTACCGCGACGTGTTGTATTTCAATTAGACCTCAGTCGTCCTCGCTTGCAATTAGCAACAAAGTATCTGGCAATGCATGTTTTCGCTATTATCATTTAAATTTATGTTATGGTCCTGCACACGTATTATGTGATTGCTGTTCTCCGCCAAGAGCGATCTTGGCCTTGAGCTGCGCTCGCAAGGAGTGCCTCGCAGTCTGCTGTGTCCCGTGCCAGATCGGGGGACAAATTAGCCGGGGCGGAATTGCTGCCCAACGAAGCTAATTTCTGGTGCCATAGCTGAGAATGCCTGCGGCAATTGAGAATAGACTAGCTGCCGACTCCGTCCAAACAATGCCTTGTTCTAATCCTCCCCTTTTGCTTCTGCTGCTGCAGCTTTACAGGTGCCCACTCCCATTGGCCCCACGTCGACTGCTCTTTTAATAAATGGAAATGTTTTTAATTAATATCCTTTAATATGTCGAGAGGCACTGCGAGCGCCTCTTAAAAGTCAACCCCTGTAAGGTGCGCATATCCGCACCCGCACTCCCAGCTCGCTTCCTTCCCTATATGGCCATCCCTTATGTTCTGTTGAAATATGCATTGCATGCGGACGAGCGACTGTGGATGCACATATGTATGTATGCAAAAATGTACATTTTTTTACGTACATAAGTGCGGCAAGGGCGGCTACAATTTGATACATCATAAGCACAATAAAAATGGCCCGTTAAAGCAAGATTCGAAATATGTACGTGCGATGGGCACTGAAGTGCCCGGGTCACCCTGTGCCTGAGTCTCTATTTTTAGAACAGCTCAGTATGAGCAACGTCATGTGTTAATAGTTTAGCAATCTTCGCTTGTCCATCCCATATTGTCTAGTGGTTAGGATACCCGGCTCTCACCCGGGAGGCCCGGGTTCAATTCCCGGTATGGGAAGCACACGGTAAACTTTTTGTTTTATATCTTGTTTTATATTACATTTGCATATGGGCAATTCTCTGATGTCGCACGCGACATTTGTGCACATTCAAACTAAGAAAAATCACATGCCAAGACTTCATTATAATTAAAAAAAAAATTTGGTGTTAAGGTCGATTTCGGACAATTGTTCGTTTTCAAGATAATTACAAAAAAGTAAGAAATTCGCACGCGACACAGGCAGAAGTTCAACCAGTTCAAGCACTGATTTCAACGAAACTTGGTCAAAGATGTAAATTCAAATAATTTTAATGTATTATATAAAAATGTAACTTTATAATGTATATGTGTTGACTTGAAAATATTAAGAAGTTTTTTTTTAATTGAATTTAAATCACTCTCGCACGCGACCTTTTTATACCCTTGCATTTTACCGATCGTTCCTATTGCAGCTATATGATATAGTCGTCCGATCCGGCCGGTTCCGACTTATATAGTAGTGAGAGCATATAGAACACTATCTGCAAAGTTTCATTCAGATAGCTTCAAAACTGAGGGACTAGTTTGCGTAGAAACGGACGGACGGACGGACAGACGGACAGACGGACAGACGGACAGGCGGACAGACGGACATGGCTAGATCGACTCGGCTGTTGATGCTGATCAAGAATATATATACTTTATAGGGTCGGAAATGTCTCCTTCACTGCGTTGCAAACTTCTGACTAAAATTATTATACCCTTCAAGGGTATAAAAATTATAACTTAACCAATTTTTAAGATATTTGCATAAAATTTTAGATCTGACCATTTGGTATTATTTTAGAATTTCGGTTTTAATTTTATCAAAATCAGATCACTATATCATAAATCTGCCATAGGAATATATATATATCTTTTTGGCTTTGTTGCTTGCAACATTTTTTGCCAGAAACATTCTGCACTGGCAACATTTATTTAATGACAGTACCCGAGAAAGCGAAAAAGTCAGAACATTTTTCTTCTTCGTCTTCTTCTAATTACTGCAAGGGTATTTAAACTTCGGCATGCCGAAGTTAGTTTCCATTCTTGTTTATTGTGTTTTTCATCAAAGTGATGCAAAATCTCGAGTTTGCGCAAGTTTGCATTCGTATATTAGGAAATTTATTTCGGAATATGATAAAGGCTTTCAAGCTTGATCCTTTGGAACATTACTTAAAGCTATTGTGTTAAAAATACGAATTTTAGAGCTATTTTTTTGGTTTTTGCCTCGATTGTACTTTCCAGAGAATAATTTATTTTATTTATCTAAAGCTAACAAGTAGTTAAAAACTAAGAGCTAACTTAAATTTAGGAGCCATAGTAGCTAAGACCTTCGGCTCGCGGTATTTGTTTATAAGAATTATGACTTAACTATTTAACTTAAATATGGTATTTACAATGTTAAAGTATTTCGATTATTTACATATATTTTTAATATTTACAAAGATCAATGAATATGGGTATGAAAATAAATAATTATATTTTGTATTTAATTTTACAGATGTCTAGGAATTTGATTATGATTTCGGAGTTTTTGTTTGAGGGGTTGGCTATTGTATTGATAGGGTTAGGGTTGTAAAGGAGTAGGGAACGTTGCATGGATAGAGCGGGGCAAGAACAGATAATGTGATGAATGTTCACCTGCGCGTTGTTGCACAACGGACACAGGTTGTTTTTTGTTCTGTCAAGGTAGTCGGCATTTGTAAGGAATGTGTGTCCTAGTCTGAGTCGGTTGATAATTATTTGTTCTCTTCTATTAAGGGAAGAGTTTTTCAAGGGCTGGTTTGTGGTTGAGAGATTGCTGATGTTTGGTACCAGTCGGACTTTTGTAGTTGCGATTGATTTCGTTTAAGTGCTAATTTTAAAAGGTGATGTGTGTCATTATGGTTTTGGTTAGGGGTGTAGATTAAGGGCGATTTGGCCGCGAGTTTGGCTGCTTTATCAGCATTTTCATTGCCAGCTATCCCATGTGCCCGGGAATCCAAATTATTTTAATTTTTGGAAAGTGTTGGGTGATCATGTTCCTAATGTAGGTTGGGTAGTAATCGTGGTTGTTGTGATTTGTGATCGCGGAGACAGAAGAAAGACAGTCAGTGCAAATGGCATATTTGCCAGGCGATTTGGTACAGATACGAATGGCCTCCTGGATCGCTATCATCTCGGTCGAAAGAACAGAGGAGAAGATAGGTAGGAGTCCGGTTGTTGTTGTTATTCCATCGGATTTAGAGCCGTCTGTATAAATAAAGTTGTGGTTAGGGTAGGAGGATTTGAGGGAGTGGAAAAGTTGTTGGAATTGGGGCTGTAGAGTTTTTATTGAGTCTTAAAATGGATGTGTTGGTGGCTTTGAGGACACTTAACATATTAAATTTTTTGCATTTATTTTTCTTTATTGGAAGGTATGGAATGTTGAAGGACTTGCATATTTTGACTCTTACATCTAATGTACTGTCATATCTATGCGACCTTTTTATGGGTTTGGTGAGAGTTTTTAGTGGGGTGTCTGTAGCTTGGACTAAGTTTTTGGAGAGTTTGCCTGTGAGATAGGTTCTTTCGTGTTCTATTGTGTTAATGTTGGCTTCTGCCAGTAAGTTGTTTGTGGGTGTGGTGCGGAAAGCTCCCAGTGCTGATCTAATTGCAGAGTTAAGAGGGGTTTTTAGGCTATTGAGTTGCGATTTGGCTGCGCGTCCATATATGGGAAGGCAGAAGTCTATTTTTGAAACTATTATTGATTTGACTATTTGGATAAGGGTTGATGTGTCGGTGTTGTATTTTAGAGAGGATAGATGTTTAATTATTCCAAGGGGCTTGGCAAGTTCAGATTTTAATTTGTTAATGTGAGAGTTCCATTTGTATCTGTGGTTTACTGTAAGTCCTAGGGTTTTAAGAGTGTTTGTGGTTGAAATGTTTGTGTCGCCTGATATTATTTTAGCTCTGCAATTATGTTTGCGGCAGATGTGAAGTGTTTTGCACTTTTTAACTGAGAGCACTGATCCAGATTGTGAACACCATTCGTCAATACTTTTGAAGGTGGTGGAGAGGTTGGTAGTGGGATTTTTATGTCTATTGTGTTGGATGATAAGGTGGAAGTCGTCGGCGACTTCTTCTTGTGAGTGATATGATGTTGGACAGGGAGTTGTAAGCTATAAGGAAAAGTATGACTGAAATTGGTGAGCCTTGCGGAATGCCGTTGTTCAGGGGGAAGGTGCTAGATAAAAATTTTCCTGTTTTGGCAATGATTTTTCTGTTTGTTAAAAAGTTCTTTATGTAGTTTATTAATCTCTGTCCTATTTTCCAGTTGTGAAGTTGGTGTATGAGGGTGTGAATGCCTATTCTATCAAATGCTTTAGTAAAGTCTAATGATATGATTGAAAGGTGCCTTTTGAGCGCAATGGATCTGTAGGCTAGGTGGTCTACGTAGAGTAGACTATCTAGAACAGATTTGCCTCTTTTAAAGCCGAATTGGCTGTTGTGTATGAGATCGTTATTTAAAACGAACCACCACAATCTTTTAGCCATGATTTTGTCTAGGACTTTAGCTAGACAAGGGGTTAAGGAGATGGGTCTATACGATGATATATCTGTTTTGGGTTTTTGCGGTTTGGCTATGGGTAAAACAAGACTAAGTTTAAATGATTGGGGGATGTGGCTGGAGAGAATTTTATAAAAGTGGTTAATAATTCTATATTTAAAGGCGATAGGTAGGTTTTTGATCATTGGGTATGAAATTCGGTCGAGACCTGGCGTGTTCCCTCTTAGGGAGTTTAATGCAGATGAGAACTCTATGAGGGAAATGTCTTTTTCAATTTCTAAGGCTGTGCTTGAGGGGGGGTATGTTGGGCTTGGATTTAGGTGGTGTTTGTTAAGGCGGAATTGGACTGAAAAATTATTGTCTTCAGCTTGTTCTGACCAAGTTTGGGCAAATGCGTTTGCGATTTCGGTTGGGTCGGTTGTTTCTGTGGGGTTACATATGCAGTGA